>BTHU01000023.1:107431430-107628930 GCA_036184795.1 Tokudaia tokunoshimensis
TGCTTGGAAAATTGTTTTCCAAACTTAGACTCTGAAGTAGTGACTGCTTTCGCTACTTAGGTAGGTTTCTTGTATACAGCAAAATGTTGGGTCCTGCTTACATATCCAGTCTGTTAGTCTGTGTCTTTTTATTGGGGAATTGAGATCATTGATGTTAAGAGATATTAAGGAAAAGTGATTGTTGCTTACTGTTATCTTCTTTGTTAAAGGTGAAATTCTGTTTGTGTAGCTATCTTCTATTGGGTTTGTTGAAAGATTACTTTATTGCTTTTCCTATGGTGTGGTTTCCCACCTTGTGTTGGTATTTTCCACCCATTATCCTTTGTAGAGCTGGATTTTTGGAAAGATATTGTGTAAATTTGCTTTTGTCATGGAACGCTTGTTTTCTTCTATGGTAATTGAAAGTTTTGCTGGGTATAGCTGTCTGGGCTCACATTTATGTTCTCTTAGGGTCTGTATGACATCTGTCCAGGATTTTCTAGCTTTCATAGTTTCTAGCGAGAAGTCTGGTGTAATTCCGATAGGTCCTTCTTTATATGTTTCTTGACCCTTTTCTCTTACTGCTTTTAATATTCTTTCTTTGTTTAGTACATTTGGTGTTTTGATTATTATTTGATGGGAGAAATTTCTGCTCTGTTCCAGTCTGTTTGGAGTTCTGTAGGCTTCTTGTATGTTCATGGACATCTCTTTCTTTAGGTTAGCGAAGTTTTCTTCTATAATTTTGTTGAAGATGTTTTACTGGCCCTTTAATATGTAAATCCTTGCTCTCTTCTATACCTATAATCCTAAGGTTGGGTCTTCTCATTGTGTCCTGGATTTCCTGGATGTTTTGGGTTACAAACTTTATGCATTTTGCATTTTCTTAGTTGAGTCAATATTTTCTATGGAATCTTCAGCATCCAAGATTCTTTTTTCTATCTCTTGTATTCTATTGTTGATGCTTGCATCTATGACTCCTGAATTCTTTCTAAGGTTTTCTATTTCCAGAGACGTCTCACTTTGTGATTTCATCATAGCTTCTATTTTCATTTTTAGATCTTAGATAGTTTTATTCAGTTCCTTCACTGTTTGTTTGTGTTTTTCTGAAATTCTTTAAGGGATTTTTGTGTTTCTTCTTTAAGGGCTTCCACCTGTTGATCTATGTTCTCCAGTATTTCTTTAAGGGATTTTTTGTGTCTCCTCTTTAAGGGCTTCTACCTGTTGACTCATATTCTCCTGTGTTTCTTTAAGGGATCTTTGTGATTCTTCTTTAAAGTCTTCTACCCATTGACCCATGTTCTCCTGTATTTCTTTAAGGGAGTTATTTACGTCCTTCTTGAATTCCTCTAACAGGATCATGAGATGTGATTCTAAATCCAGCTCTTGTTTTTCCAATGTGATGGATTTTCCTGGATTTGCTGTTGTGGGAGAACTGGATTCTGATGATGCCATGTTGCCTTGGTTTCTGTTGGTAATGATCTTGTGTTTGCCTTTGGCCATCTAGTTATCTCCAGTGTTAGCTGGTCTTGCTGTCTCTGACTGTGACTTCTCTGTCCTGCAGGCCTGTGTATTTGTACTCCTGGAATTCCCTTTTTCTCAAATACCCTGCAAACAGTTGGTTTTCCAGGAAGTATCAGGAGATGGTGTCTTCCCTGTGGCAGAATTGGTAAGGGTTGAATGTCCTGCAAGCTGCTGGTTCTTGAATGCTCCACTGCTGCTGAATCAAATGTCCCAGTGCTGCTGGATTTCAGGAAATGTGGCCTTCCTCTCCATGCAGACCTGGCACAGGTTGAATGCCCCGCTTCTGCTGGATCTCTAGAAAGGGAATGGGGCCTTCCCCTTTGGCAAACCTGGCACAGGACTACCACATTGGAAGGAACCGGGCAGGTGGTGGAGGAGGAGAGGTAGAAGATACAGAAGGGGAGTGGTGATTCCAAGGGAAGGCAGGTTTAGGTGTTTGATGGGTAGCAGGTCCCCGCCTGTGGCTCTGGGCTTCCAGAGGTGGGGGGGTGTTTTTTACCGAATGCCCCACTGCTGCTGGATCTCTAGAAAGCACCAGGAAATAGGGCCTTCCCCTGTGGCAAACGTGGCACAGGTCTACTATGTTGGAACACCACCCTTGGTCCTTTGAAGGCTAGATTCCTCAGTATAGGTGAAGGCCAGGCTGGCGAAGTGTGAGTGGGGAGTGGGTGGGCGTATGGTGGAACACCCTCATAGAAGCAGGGAGAGGGGGAAGGTATAGGGGCTTTTCGGAGGGAAAACCAGGAAAGCACTTGAAATGTAAATAAAGAAAATATGTAATAAAAATTATCTGACAACTATTTTTTAAATATTGCTTTTGTATCCATTGGCAATATGCTTTTGTTTCTTTGATCTTTCTGATACTTTAGACTGCAATGATTGATTTATGAGCACTGAATCTACCTTGCATTACTGACCTAAGAATCTTTTGATTATCTAATATTAGGAATTTTCGTATTTTCTGATATACTTTGTTAGAAAATTATGAGGTATTCAGTATTTATATTCACAAGTAATGTTGATCTATTATTTTCTGTTTCTAGTTGCACACAGAGTGTTGCTTTGCTTTATCTCCTAGGCTAGAGGAACTTGTTATATAGCCCAGGATGGCTTAAAATTTGGATTTTCCTGACTCAGCTTTATTAATGCTGGGATTACAGCATTAATTATGGATATACCATAATGTCTGGCTATTTTTATATTCTTACACTATTGCCTGTTTGATATCAAGATAATTCTACTCTAATCAAATAAACTATGTTAGAAAGTATTCCTATTGCCTGTTTTCAAGAGGGTAATTTTACAGAATTAATGTTATTTTTCTTCAAGTATTGTATTTAATTTTCCAGTGAAAACTACCATGTATTGGCAACTATTGACTAATGGGAGAAGGAGAATTAGCCTCTCCTAGGAATGAGCACTGTTATTGGATTTCCCATGCAGAGTGATTAACCATATACACACCACCAACAAAAACAGACTCAGCAGGATATCTATATCTGTATCTGTATCTGTAACTGTATCTCTCTCTCTCTGTGTGTGTGTGTGTGTGTGTAACAAATATGATCAAAGAAAAGATGCTATCAATTTGAGCGTTGGAGAGTATGGAAGTGTTTTAGGGAGGAGAACTGGGAGAGTGTAGAAGGAAGACTTGAGTGAGCAAGTGATGGAATTTTATTTAAATTAAAAATATTTGAAATGAAAATCTGTAACTAGTTAAAAAAGAAAACTACTGTATCTTAATATGATTTTTGGAAGTTTTTAAACTTGCATGCTCTGTTTCTTGTTCTATTTTAGTAATCACAATACCATTCTGAATTTCTTTCATCTTGAGTGAGTTTTAATAACTTAGTGGAATAATTGGTTTATTTTATCTAAATTGCCAAATTAAGGTTCTTATAGTTGTCCTGTGTGGCAAATTTTTACTATTAAAGAGAAATCCATGAGACAATCAACTTATAATCAAAATCAATAGTTTCAGAGGTTTCAGTGAATGGTTGGCTGGCTTCATTGCTTCATTGGTTTCATGGTGGAGGAGTGTCATGCAACACAATAGCTTACTTCATGACAGGGGAAGAGAAAGAGAGGTTACAACATATATCTAATGATTTAATACTCTAACCAGACTCCACTTCCTATTGCCTATCAATTCCCAATAATGTCATCATATTATAAGTCCACTAAAGGATTGTTTCTTTGATGCAGTTAGGCCTCTAAGGATGAAATTAATTCCCCAAAGATAATCAGATGACAAACAAACTCTTGGAATAGAGACATTTTGTATGCAAACCATTATACTTTAATACACTTTAAATGTTTTTAGTCATTAGTATGTCTATGTTTCATTTCTGGATTGATATCTGTGCTTCGTATCCTTTCTCATTCTTATTAAAATTTTGTTAATCTCTTATTTTAAATTTTGAAATTTTCATATATGTGAACTGCATTCACATAATTTAACCCCTCCCTCCAATACCTCCTGTTTCTTACATGCCCTTTTTAATTCATGGCTTTTTAAAATTTAATTGTATATACCTATACATATATAACAATATATATGTAAATTCAATATATTGAGTCTGTTTAGTGTTGTTACTATGCATATGATTTCAAGGTTGACTACATGGTAATGGATAATCAATTTGGGGATTCTCCCTTGCTTTCAGTATTCCTTAGTTGCTTATGGTTCTTTTTCTAGGGTTGAGGCACCCAGAGATTTCCTCCTTCCATGTTAGAAATTCTATTGATATCATTCTTGTTCAAGTCTTATTTCGGCATCCATTTTAGTGAGACTTCATGCGTGCATTTCTCTGATATTTTGAGAAGAGAAAATCTCACAACAAACTTTCTATTCCTCTGGCTCTTACAATCTTTCTGCCTTTCTTCCACATGATCCATGAACTATAGGTATAGGGGTATTAATATCTTATAGATATATTAGTTGGTGGCTGTGTGTATAAGTGGGAGCATTTAGAATGTAGTTAGAGATTATTCTGGTTTAGTTAAGCAGTGGTTATAGGTTTACCCCCAAGATCTATGAATTCACAAACTAGGTTTCCATCACTGGACAAAATATTCCTTGTTGAGTGGGCATGAAGTTCAATCAGAGAGTTGTAGGTTAGGACCAGTATTAGTGCTAGTATTATGCCCTTAGGGGTCTTGTGATTGATTTGATTCACAATAATTATAAATGGGTAGGACTATTATTTTCTTTTATCATTTTAAATGTTGTTTGGTGTCTTCTGGTACTGTGAAAGCTAGTTTGTAGGGAAGAATTATTCAGTCTAGATCCAGCTCATGTCATCTCAGCCCTGTGTCAGAAGTGTATGGTATCTTCAGCAATAGGGGATACCACCTCTGGAAGGCAAACAAAACTAACAGAAATGGTATATAATGTTTTGAGAGTGTGTTGTGCATCTCTGACCACCAAATCAAAAAAGAGTGTCATGCATGCCTGGTGTTGTTGTTGTATCTCTCTCTCTCTCTCTCTCTCTCTCTCTCTCTCTATATATATATATATATATATATATATATAGATATATATATATATTTAAACTTTATATTTGTATATAAATATATAAAGACTTACATTATTATAGACATTTTTAGGTATATGGGCAGTGGCATGATTCCTTGTGATCTTTTCAGACATCCTTATTGTTATTTCACCCTCCTTCTGTAATGATCTCTCTCTGGCTTCTTAATTACAGCTACCCCATCTCCTGCATTTTCCCCATTTGTCCCCTTTGAATTGCTGGTCCTCCCTCTATTACTCTGCCTTCATGAATTTTTTTAAATTTTTTTCGATTCTGTAGTTATTCTACTCTGTTTATCAGAGATATTGGTCTGTTATTCTCTTGTCTTCCTTTTCCTTGTTGCATTTTTTACCTGGTTTTTGTAGTAGAGTGATATTTGCTTCATAGAAAAAATTGGGAATGCTCCTTCTATATCTTTTTAAAAAAATAATTTTAGAAGATTTGCCTGTAGACCTTCTTTGAAAGTCTAGTTGAATTCTGTTGTGTCTGGTCCTAGACATTTTCTTTTTAGTTGAAATGTTTTTTAATTATTATTACTATTACTCCTACTACTCCTACTGTTACTAGTAATACTGTTTCAATCTCATTTTTTTGTGGTTCTGTTTAGGTTGTTTATATCTTCTTGGCTTAATTTTTTTTGGTTTGGCAGAATCTAGAAATTCATGCAAGTCTTTTACATTTTCCAACATTGGGAAGTACAGAGTTTTAACGTATTCTCTTATAATATGAATCTTTGGTGTCTCTTGCAATATTTTTCCTGCTAATTTATGAGGCTGTTTATTTGGTTCCCCTCTTTGTTTTCATTAGCCAAGCATCTGTGATCTTATCTATCATGGTCTAAGAACTAGCTCTTAGGTTTGCTGATTCGTTGTATTGATTTCTTTGTTTCTAGCTCATTAATTTCAATTCTGTTTTTTATTATTTCTTGCCATTGACTTGGTTTGTTATTTTTTGTTTCAATTGCTTTGGACCTCATCATTAAGCTATTTATTTTTTGCTGTTCCTGTGATTTCTTTAAAACTAATTTATTTTTTTTTTACAATTCATATTTTTTTTAGATAATATGTTTTTATTACGGATTTTTTTTAATTTACATTCCAAATCATTTCCCCTTTCCCGTTTCCTCCCTCCCCGAAAGTCCCATAAGCCCCCTTCCCTCCCTCTTTTCTCCATTCAACCCCCTCTCGTTACTCTGTCCTGGCGTTCCCCTACATCCAGTCTTTCCAGGACCAGGGGTCTCTCCTTCCATCTTCTTAGAAATCTATTGATATGCGGATTGTGTCTAGGGTATTCCAAGATTCTGGGTCAATATCCCCTTATCAGTGACTGCATACCATGTGTGTTCTTTTGTGATTGGGTTACCTCACTAAGGATGATATTTTCAAGATCTGACCATTTGCCTAGGAATTTCGTGAATTCATTGTTTTTAATTGCAGAGTAGTATTCCATTGTGTAGATATACCACATCTTCTGAATCCATTCCTCCGTTGAGGGATCCGGCTATACCACTCCTGGGCATATACCCAGAGGCTTTACCTGCATGCAATAAGGACACATGCTCCACTATGTTCATAGCAGCCTTATTTATAATAGCCAGAAACTGGAAAGAACCCAGATGTCCTACAATTCATATTTTATACCCCGCCATCCACCCTCCAACTATTCCACATCACATTCCTTCTCCCTAGCCTCTGTCTCCACGTGGATGTTCCCACCTCCCACCCCACCAGACCTCTAAGGTTGTTAGGTGCATCATCTCTTAATGAACACAGACCCTGCAGTCTTTACTGTATGTGTGTTGGGGTCCTCATGTCAGCTGGTATATGCTGCCTATTTGGTGGTCCAGTGTTTGAGGGATCTCATGGGTCCAGACTGAGACTGCTGGTCCTCCTCCAGGGTTGCTGTAGTGAGCCATATAGCCTCTAGGAAAATCAGCTGCCTGCATTTCACCTACACGGAGCTGAGGAATTCCAGCCACACCTCCTCCCACCTGACAGAAGTCAGAGCCCCTCTGGCACTACAGTTTCCTTCGAGTCAAGTCTCCATCTCCTGCTGTGTAGCAGACCCTGTGATCTTTGTTATGGCAACATCTCTTAGCCTGCCAGAGACCTGCTGAGAAGACTGCAGCTTTGGGAGGGAGGGTCACGCCCACAGCACATATATTGTCGCTCTTGTCCCCAAAGAAATACAGAAAGATTTTGTACAGCCATGCACTAATGTCTCTGTGTCTTCTTTTCTCTCGACCCCCATAGTTTCACCCTTCAGATCTCCCCCACGTAGAACCCACTCATGAGCAATTCCCGGGAAGATCCAGAGGTTGCCCTTCTCCTCAGCTTCTTTCAGCCTTCCCTAGTTGAACAACAGGGGTCAGCTGCTTCTGTCCATTGGTTGCGTGCAAACATCTGCATCCAACTTTTTCAGCTGTTTGTTGGGTCTTCCAGAGTATGGTCATGCTAGGTCCCTTTTTGTGAGCACTCCACAGCCTCAGTAATAGTGTCAGGCTTTGGGACCTCCCCTTGAGCTGGATCTCACTTTGGGCCAATCACTGGACCTTCTTTTCCTCAGGCTCCTCTCCATTTCCATCCCTTTAATTCTTTCAGAGAGGAACAATTATCGGTCAGAGTTGTGTCTGTGGCATGGCCCTCCTCCCTCTTTTAATGCCCTGTCTTCCTGCTGGAGGTAGGTTCTATAAGTTCCCTCTCCCTACTGTCAGGCATTTCATTTAAGGTCTCTCCCTTTGAGTCCTGAGAGTCTCTCACCATCCAGGTATTTGGTTCATTCTGAACTGTCCCCCAACCTCCTATCTCCTGAGGTTTCCTGTTTCCTTCTTTCTCCTGGCCCTCAGGATTTCAGTCCTTTCTCTCACCCAATCAATAGGCACATACAGGTTTAAATTTTCCTGGTAGGATTGCTTGCAGTGTGTCCCAGAGGGGTTTTTTTTTTTGTGTGTTGTGTTTTCAGTTTCATTTAGTTCCAGGAAAATTTTTATTTCTTTCTTGATTTCTTCTGTGACCCATTCATCATTTAGTAATGAGTTATTTAATTTCCATGAATTTGTTTACTTGCTAAAAAATTTTTGCTTTTGATTTTAAGTTTTACTTCATCATTGCCAGATAGAATACACAGAATCATTTTAGTTTTTCTGAATTTGTTAAAATTTGTGTTAAACATAATTTAATATCAGTTTCAGACAAAGAAATATTCTTATCAAATTGAATAGAGATTTATAGAAGAACACAGACAAACACAAACATCTTTGCTGTATGATAGCATAGCAATATTTTCCTGGTAGAAAAATTATAAATGATTCAAATGATAATTAGGAGAGGAATTGTTGTATAAATTGTTCCATAGTGGCACAATGGAATGTAGTAGAACATTAAAAATGAATGAACTACAACTTTCATGTGTAAATTTTGATAGTTTAGCGACTTAAAGTATTAGTTCCCAAAACATTCTTTATAGAATTATTCCCTTTATAAAGAGCAAATTTATAAAAGTAAAATATTATGTTTTAGCTTTAGGTATGCACACTTTAGAATTAAAGAAAAAAACAAATCGTAAATGCAATATAACAGTCAGGTAAATAAAAGAGTATCATACATGGACCTATTGTGACAATATGTGGTTATTTTAGAACCAATTTTGCACATCTGTGGTACCATGGATGAACGAACCACCAACTAATGATAATAACCAAAGTACATCATGGTAGAAGTTCTTATAGGTTCTTTGTATACTAATCTAGAATCAACTATTCTTAAAATATTTCCTTTCATCTTTGAAAAAGTCCATAGATATCTACTAAAAATACTCAATAATAAATGGTTAAATAATGTTAGTTGAAGTATGAAGTGCTATGTGAGTGACCAGTGACTAAATTAAGCATAGTAAGTACACAAATATAAGTGCTTATGAGAACCAGTGTGGACTACTCTTTGTAATGGCAATGGAGACTATGTAATTTCGATGGCTATACTATGTACTTAGGTATTCAATAGGTGTTCTGGATCAGAGAAGGAGAAATAATGGAACCCAATTTATTACACACACACACACACACACACACACACACACGTATATATGTTTGAAATATGGCAAGATCCTACCACTCTAATTCTTTTCTACCATGTGTATCATTTGATGAACTTTATTGGCATGATATAAACAAATTCTAATTCAGATTCAGCCCAGATAAGGCAGCAATGTCAGAACTAAGCATGATTTCACCAAAGTATTATACCTTGGTATACCAATGCTTTTATTTGTGTTTAATGACATACCCTGGATGAGAGATTGCTCACAGGAGTATGAGTAACTTCATAACAGACTTACTGCAAAGTCCAGCCCCATCATGGATGATGAGCTCTTGAAATCACTATGGATTCTTGCATTCAGTTAACCATCTCATTTCTATATACTCACTTGTTCCTGGAGATGGGTAGGAAGGAGCAATGGCTAGCATCTCAGGTGAAATTCCTATGTCTTTTTCTTTTCTGCTGTTGTCATGGAGTGTTAAAAGTCACATTACTACTCTGATCACAGACTGAGATATCATTTTATAATTTTGTTCCATTAGTTGTTGTGGTTATTGGGCCAAAGTAATATCTACTTCAAAATGGCGATTATCTGACTACGTATATGTTCAGGGGTAAAATGCCACACTATAGCATATTCACACAACAAAATTAAAACCAAAGATTTGATTCATGGTGAAAACACAAAACAGAGGTAATCTGGATTTTAAATTAAGAATTTAGCAGTAGTCTTGTAGTAAAAGTATACTGTTAAGACAAAATATTCAAGGATGATTGCTTTAAAGATACACACTTCCTCACTAAAATTCTTTCTAAAAAACAACTAGAAGTCTTCCAACAATATTAGTAACCTTTGGAAGCTTTTAAGAATTGGAGAACTCTCAGGCTCTATTTCAGATCTCTCAAATCAGTGCTTGGTCATGGACCTGTCCCTGTAAGACACTGGTCTCTTTATGAGGCCAGACACTTCAGCCTGAAGAAATCATGTTTTGTCCTCTGCAGCATTCTCCCTCTCCCTTTCTTTCTCCCCCTTTCTGCCCCCCCCCTCTTTCTGGGACAGACAGTTAAGAAGCTGTTCTGTACTGTGATTTCTTTTTACAGCTATTAATTTATGGTCTTACCCAGTATCTGGCCCCTGCACATGTTTTGTCATGTAGACTATGTTGAAATAAATCATGTGGTGTGGAACTTCCAACCAGTTCCCACAAGTACATAAAAATCATATATTTTCCTTTGTTTGGGAAATTTCTCTGAAGGCTCACTTCTCTGAACCTTTCTCTGATATCTACCCACAACAGTTTTCTCTATTTTTCTGACTTTAACTTATCCTTCTTTATGATATTCCTGTCTCTTTAAGACCCTGTTCAAGTACTGTTCCTTTTTAATATGTTCCTACTTCAATGTCTACTCTGTGATCTCAAAGCCTTTTCTCCTAATCAAACTAATTCTTTTTTTTTAAATTTTATTTTCTATATTCTTTATTTACATTCCAAATGATTTCCCATTTCCCAGTTCCCCCCTCCCTGAAAGTCCCATAAGCCCTTTTCCCTCCCCCTGTTCCCCAGTCAACCCCCTCCTGCTTTTCTGTCCTGGTATTCTCCTACACTGCTGCATCGAGTCTTTCCAGGACCAGGGGCCTCTCCTTCCTTCAAACTAATTCTTGAAGGGCAATTAGGTGCACATTCCTTTTCCAAACCAACCCCCATGCTCTACCACTTGTCTTCTCTACTTACTAATCAGAATTTTCATTTAGCAGGATTCTCTAAGCACTATGTGTGCATGAAGGTTTGAGAATCAGTGGTAAAGAGGCTTATGAGGGTTGGGCTTAAATTTCTCAATTTATTGAAACTTTGTGGAAAATTTTGAGTTTGAGTATTTTTTTCTGAGAAAAACCATGAAAAATGGCAGTTGAAATTCATATTATTTTACTTACTATTAGAATAACAGAATATTTTCCATGAGTGTTTGTAAAGCTTGCTTGCCATATATCTGATAAACTTTTAAAGTATTGAGGTTCTACCTGGGAATATGGATATTTAACAAATCCAAGTGAATATTTTGATGAAACAGCTCCACTAAATAATGAGATGAGAACAATTTCTCTAGTGCCTCTTCACTAATATGTACAAAGATATCCCCCTTATTTCTTCTGAGTAACTGATACTTATCATATGGTTAATATGAGCAAAGTATTGTCATGAGCACTCTAGATAAAAAAGTAGATCAAAACACATTGTGTCTTTCCATAATGTTAGAAACATATTCAATAACAGTGCAGGGTATAACCTGTTCTTCAGTATGAACATTACATATATTTTGCTTTTGTTTTCAAAGTGCCCATTTGTGCCCTACATTTGACAAATGTCTGTTTATATACTTTGTTGTACTAACTTTGTTTTTCCTTCATTTTCCTCTCCATTTTTCTGTCTCACATCTTTTTAAAAACTTAAATCACTTTGTGCAGCTTTTAGTTGCTTCACTTTAGTTAATAATGAGATCAATTACATATAAAGTATAAACATATATTTGAACAATTTGCTTATTGGAGCTACTTACACATGTGTACTGTTAAAATTTTACTTGGAAGAACATTAATTTCAATATTTTTTTATGCTGTCGGGTTCTAGCAACTATTTAAATTTATAAACTTACATAAAAAGAATTTTAAAAAAATAAATATTGGCCTGTATCTACAGATCAAAATCAAAATAAAATAGGACTCCACACCTACTAGACTGGCTATAATAAGACATGGATCTAGGAATGGTGGCACACAACTTTAATGCCAGCACTTGGAAGGCAGGGACAGGTGGATGTCTGAGTTTGAAGCCAGCCTGGTCTACAAAGCAAGTTTCAGGACAGCCAAGGTTACACAGGCAAAGCCTGTCTCAACAAACCAACAATAAAATTAACAAAATAAAATAAAAAGTCAATGTCATGGAGAAGTTGAAACTCTCAATATATTACTGATAGGAATATAAAATTGGGCATCTGTGCTAGAAAGAAGTATGACATTTACTCAAAAATTAAAGATACTTATATAAGACCAAACAATTCTATTCTCTGATATATATGTTTAAAAGGAATAAAAATACAGTTCTGTAGAAGTCTTATACAGAAATATTCATAATAGCCTCATTTTAATAGATCAAAAGTAGGAAACAGATCAAAAGAACATCAAGGGGTAAATGATGTTTATGTGTGTGTATTTATATGTAGATATACATATATATTCACATAATGTGATATTTAATTATTATTTGGCCATAAAAAGGATGTAATGTTGTAGCTTAAATGAACTTTAGTGGAACAAATGAAAGGTGGTAGATAAAAAGGCACATATTATTATTCCTCTTATAGGAAATGCTAGTAACAAAATCTCATTTCTTATTCTCACTGCAGACTATGACTACTGACTATGTCAACAGAGCTCCAGTACCTTGATGACAGAGTAACTGTGAACATGGGCATTTTTGGTTATTTTAACAAAGGGATAGTGTAAAGCTTTCATCCAAATAGTGATATGTGTAGCCTCTACTTATATGTGGCTGCCTGAAAGTAGTCACATGGCCATATATAGTGTATATGGTGTGTTAGGGCAAGTGAAGGTGACAATTAGATATGGGTCAAAAATGTAATTCTACTGAATTATTTTACTGTATAATGCAAAGGAATAAAATATAAATATTTTGTAAGTAGTCATTAGTGTCCAATTAAGTATTTTAAATGTGCTTATTGATATCAAATAATTGTTCTGATTTTGAATACTACTCTTATTTGAGAAACGATGAGATAGGTTTCCATTTTTGGCATGTTTTACTTCATGAATAGTATCATAAATTATTTCCATATGTTATAACTTAATAAAGCAATATGTTAAGATAAAACAGTAGATAAGTGAATAAGTTGGAATTGGAATTATATTGATGGATATCTTTAAATGTAGTATTTCCTTGTAAAAGACTATATTTTTCACCTTCATGAAGTATAGTAAAGGTACAAAATCATACTAAAAAGAACAAAAGTATTACAAATAGAGGTGTGAACAGGTGCAGTAAATACTTCAAAGAGCTTTGCAATGCCTCTTGGGACTGATTGATTTGAGAGACAGTGGCCATGTGTATATGCCTTCCTTAACATTTTCTATAATTTTCGTGGTGCTCATATATAATTAAATGAAATAATAAATTTTGTGAAATGCTTTTTAATTAGCTTTAATTACTTTGGGCTTTTTATTAGCATCATCATTACAATTGTCACAGGATTTAATTTGCTTTTTATCATTACTCTGTGAGGTAGAATAGATTTTGTGTGGTTGTTTCTGTCTATAGTTAGGAAAACTCAGAACTATTAATCATTGTCCAGGGCTATAGGGTTAGTAAACAGAGGCCTCATGCTAGAAATCACTATGTGTCTCTCAGGTCAGCATACTGCCTTTCTCACCATGTTATTGAATGGAGCATAAATGCACTAGAGAAATTTTAAAATGCCCCAGATGAAAGAGGAAAGGAAAATTCTCAATTTCCCAAGGCGTAGCTGACATTGCATCAGCAAGCAAGTAGAAGAAACAGAAATTACTGCCTTCTGATAAGGGAGAGAGATTGTGATAGGACTGATTCCCTGTATGGCCTAAAGTTAATGGTGAGAAAATGGACTTTCCAAGGGACCAATTAGAGGCTTGGTAGCCTGATGTATTTCACAGATTGTCATCTCTCAAGGAAGCTGAGGAAAGGCAGTTATGCTTGCCTTGAAGAATTGTGCAAAATGGGCTGGCAGCATTGCTTCCATTTTTGTGACAGACAATGCCTTTCTAATTTTAGTCTTTTAAAGGGTGGATAGGCTTTTGTGCAAAGGGAAGCTTTGCTCAGTGCTCATTTTGAGAGGTGTCTGTGAATGCACTTTGTATCCTGTTTGGAAAAGGAAGACATGAGGTACAAGTGTAAAATGAGCTTGTGTATGAGGTTATTATATTGCTCAGTAGAGATGGTATAAATAGGGATGTAAATAGCACTTAGTACTGTCTTCTCTATGTTATAGGGATGTGTATCATTGTTCAATACAGATTTTGGAACCCTTTGATTGTAACATCTCTGGGAGTATTACAGTGAACAGGGTTTACTTAGCAAGTTGTTTAAGAAGTGAGAGATTTTTACCTGGAAGTTTCTTTGAGTCATCGTCAGATTCTCAATCATAGGAAGGTAATTTAGTTTATCCATTCCACTATTTAAGATATCAATTAGCTGTATATGGAATGGAACTCCAGGTGGGGAAGTCTCTGGATGGCCTTTCTTTCAGTCTCTGTTCCACACTTTGTCTCTTTATTTTCTCCTGTATTTTGTTCACCCTTCTAAGAAGCACTGAAGCATCCACATTTTGGTCTTCTTTCTTCTTAGGCTTCATAAGGTCTGTGAATTGAATCTTGGCTATTCTGAACTTTTGGGCTAATATCCACTTATCAGTGAGTACATACCGAAAACCGGATGCTATTGTGGATGCTGGGAAGTGCTTGCTGATGGAAGCCTGATATAGCTGTCTCCTGATAGGCTTTGCCAGAGCCTGACAAATACTGAGGCAGATGCTCGCAGTCAACCATCGGACTGAGTGTGGAGAAGGGACTGAAGGAGCTGAAAGGGTTTGCAGTCCCATGGAGGGAGCAACAGTGTCAACAGACCAGATCCCCTGGAGCTCCTGGGCACTGGACCACCAACCAGAGAATACAAATGGAGGGATCTACGGCTCCAGTTGCATATGTAGCAGAGGATGGCCTTGTTGGACATCAATGAGAGGAGAGGCCCTTGGGCCTGAGGGTGTTCTATGTCCCAGTGTAGGGGAATTCCAGGGCGGGAAGATGGGAGTGTGTGGGTGGTTGGGTAGGTGGAGGAGTACCCTTATAGAGGGGGATGGGATTAGGGGTTTCCAAAGGGGAGACCTGGAAGGGGAAAAACATTTGAAATGTAAATAAAAAGAAAATATCCAATAAAAAAGATTTCAATAGGCTTATAAGATATTTTTTGATGTTTATTTAAGTCATTTTTACCTTTGGTCAAATAATAAATAGTCTAATAAAATTCTTGGTATTGGGGAGGTTGCAACCAAGAACTCAGGATCTTTTTATTTGCAGTTCTGAAAAGGAAAACAATTTGGGCAAGTGTAAAATGAGTTTGTGTATGTAAAATGAATTTGGTTAAGTATCTAAGGTTCTATTATGTCCTAAGCAGGAACTTGCAAATTCTTCTTTTTTTGTTTTTAATGATGAAGCACTTACATGTATTCTAAAAGTAGGACTTCCATCTAAGATAAAGTCTACAACAAATCTAAGATCTAAGTCTAGGTTTTCCTAAGCCATTATCTAATTATGAAGTGTTTTCATTGCTGAATCCTAAAAGGCTATATTTGATTTAGATACAAATTTGAAAATGGCCCACATGTGGTAGCTCATGACTGTAATCCAAACAATCAGGAAAGGTTGCTATGATTTCAAAGACAGTTTGGGCTGAAGAGTCACATCTTGTTCTTTCTTCCAAAGGAGGAGAATGGTTTTGTTCAGGACCAAAGTCTGTAAGATTCCTTAGAATGGGTACTCTACTCAAGATTTCCATTATCCTCAGAAAAACTGCAAATGAAAGGGGAGAAAGGAGGAACCCTAATGAGTATTTTAGCTGAATAACTGCCACTCTCCCCACCTTTATCTCTTAGAATGACTATATGAAAATCTGTTAAAATTGTAAAATCCAAGTCTCCAGTCTTCCCCTTGAAAACTACTTTTCTTCAAATAATTTAGTTTTTCTATTTGTAAATGACTACCCACTCAAATAATTCACTAAAGAGAGTTTTAGTTATTTCCTGAAGCCTTTAAAATATTTATTTACTATTTGTTTATTTCGCTGATTTTTTTTTTGATCATGTGGTGGTTTGACTGAGAATAGCCCCATAGGCTCACATAGTTGAATACTTAGTCCCCAGTTGGTAGAATTGTTTAGGAATGATTAGGAGACGTGAAGTTGTTGGAAGAGATGTGTCAGTGGGGATAGGCTTTAAGATTTTAAAAGCCTAAACTATTCCTAGGTTTATTTTTTTTCTCTCTCTCTCTCTCTGCTTTGTGCTTGTGGATCAAAATGTAAGCTCTTACATAGTGCTCCAGTGACTCCTTTCGTGCTGCCATGCTCCCAACCTTAATGATCATGGACTCTAACTCCCTGAAGCTGTGAACTCTCAAATGGTTTCTAAGCTGCCATGGTCCTGATATTTTTATCACAGCAATAGAACTAAGACAAACAGGGTCTCATTTTGTAGTCAAGGTGGTCTCGGAATCATGGGTAGCTTCCTGCTTCAGCCTCCCAATGCTGGGATTACTGTTAGGTGCCACCACCTCTGCATTGTGTGTTGCTTGCTATTAAACACAGGGCTTTGTGCACAGGAGGCAAGCACCTTACCAACTATAGTTGCATCTCCAGTCCTATGGGTAATTTTAATAGTTGCCTAAATTAGTGGTCTTACTTCTGTTTCTCTCTAAAGTTTTATCTACATAGACATTTAAAGAATTTTGTAAACTAAAAATTGATCATATCTAATGCCCACTTAAGTCCTTTTATGGCTTCCCGTTGTTATTAGAACAAATGCATATTTTTTTCTCTGAACATGGCCGTAAGATCTCAAATAACCTGCTTGACTCTACTTTCCCCATACTTTGTTTTCTTTCCCTAGTGTATTATCCGGTGAAAGTCACAGATATTTTGCCTTCTTTGTATACATCTATTCATTTCTATCTTCAGTGCAATGACTGCATTTCAAACTGCCATTTTTCTTTACCTTGTGTTCATGTTATGATGAATAATTCATTGATTTATCTGATTTCCATGCCCTTGTTCTCCTTCAATATATCTCCTCAGAGCAGTCAAAATACTATGTTTAGTACAGATAGCCCATGTGGCTGTTCTTCTTTAACTCTTCACTCATCTGTATCATATACGACAAGGAGATAAATTAAATGAGTGGTTCAAGATCATATAAATGATTATGTGTCATCTTTTTTTTTTGCAGCACTAGATATCAAATCCAGGTCTTTGTAATTCAGTGGTAGACATATTTCCTACTACTGAACTATATTGCCAGTTGCCAAGGTTATCTTTTTAATGTAGCAAATAAGGCCTTCTTGGACATGGCTTCAACTTTATTTTCTGCTATGCTCTAGTATTAATTTTCAATGTGTTGTATCTTTAAAAATAATTATAATAGAAGTAACAATACCAAATAATACTAATAGTTACAAGTTATCAACCATTATTAATATAGTAACTCCTTCGTGATAATAACTCTCAAAATAGTATTTTTAGTTTTTATGGAACCAGGACTCTTGGTTCCCTATTAGTTAAGATGATTGGCAGTAGTTTGAAATCAAACTCGTTCTTTATTATATTAAGTAATTTTCTTTTCATTGAACCTATTACTTTGTTTTCTGACTTAGTTTCTACGGTGGAGTATACAATTCCAGGTGTAGGGCTGATTGTCATCTTTTTCTGTTGCATGTACTTTTTAAAAACACTCTTGCTCTTTCTCAAGAGCTCTACTTGAGTTCTTGGCTAGGCTCTGAGATCATGCTCCCACCAGCCTGCGCTCCACCTGGTTACCTCTTCCTCCTGGTTCTCTTAGCTTCAACAGCAACCATTCCCCAACCTGGGGAATCTAGGAGTGGCTGTCCACACTCCAGTGGCTCCTCAGTCTAGGTTCGCCAAGTCACCAATAACTTGCCCCCTTTCTCTGCTCATCTTTGTTCCACAGATGGAAAACACTAGATAGTTTTAATATTTTAAAACTAACAAGATAACTCAATGACTGGTCAAAGAATTCCCTGCCCTAATCTTGTCAGCTAGTCTATTCCAGCTATCCACCTGTGGCAGAGGCCACTGTATTCAGTCCCCCCAAGATCTTACATGGCAGTTGTGTCCTCCCATCCCAAAGCCTGCCTTGAAATTCCTTTATCTAGTCTATTTTTTCTTGCTCCTGGGACCTGGAAGTACCACCTTTCCCCCTTCACCTAGCAATTGACTTCCATCTTTTGTATCAACACAATCAAGAACCAATTAGGGAAACACTTCCGCCTACATTTTTCCTGAACAATTATGTCTTGCATTTGTCTGTTGGCTCCACTTCTTTCTATTTCTGGGGCTTTATGTCTTTGATATGTGACAGGGATACACATATGTCTCCAAGGCTGAGAAAGTCTGAGAGAAGAGTTGTCAAGGTTCATAAAGTGTACCGGGTAGGCAAAGCTTTGGCTTGCAGAACATAACTAACTTCTTCTTGAGGGAGGACACTGCTGTTGTATCTGGTATTATATAAACTAGCCTAGGAAGAAAATCTTCAAATAGTTATTGGAGGTGGTTTCATTTTTTTATGCCCCACTGGGCTCAGCACTGGCCTGAAAATGCCATTTGAAAGGCCAGAACACTGTCACTGAGCAATATGTGCATTGGATGGAATGAGTAGAATTGTCTCACAGGAGAATGGGACAAATGAGGCAGAGTGAGATCTTTATAGAGCTGGGTCTACTGATCCCTTCAGCCCTTGTCCTTCTCTCTCCTAGCCTTGCACTAGAAACTCATGACCAGCAGAACTGTGTGGTTTTTGTAACCTACCCTATGTGCTCTGCATCAGTTTGAATGCATCAGTAATAAACGCAATGTTACCAATAATGCATTGGTGTGACATTAAGAAAAGAAATCATGGTATTTTCCCTTGATATGTTAGCCAGGAGCAATTACAGATTTGAATTCTCTACTTCATTGTCCCTGTGTCTGCTGTCCTCATTCTGTCTGTCTGTCTGTCTGTTTGTCTGTCTGTTTGTTGTGTGAGTCTGAAACTATGCCTTCCTAAAGGCTGTCTTGAGAATCTGTCCCTGTATCTGTGTCTGTCCTTAACAAAGGACTTTGCTTTTTTTTTTATTGAATATCATAGAAAGCATCAAATCAGGAAGGAAGGGGTAGTTTATAGAAAACATTAAGAGAGTTTTTCAAGAGATTAGGGCATCAACCCTAGATGACACAGATATAAAACAATAATACAGACATCATTTTTTATCAACCAACATCTTTGTTATATTCATGGGATATTCATTTTATAAGGTTGCTCTCTACCTACATTTGCTGTTTTCAGAGAAAATGATTATTTTAACATACATACAGGTTCACAAAGGAGTACATAATTTAAGATTAATGTTCCATACTAGCTTGGGTTGTGAAAATTGTCCACACAGAAAATCCAAGACTAGTATGGTTGGTTGTCACATTGTTCCCTTAGAGTGAGGTTAAACAGTCTTAAGAGATCTCAAAATGTACTATAAACTCTGCAAAAGTTTCAGTATCTTAAAATGTAAGAGACATGTTAATGCAAACACATCACCACAATGCTCCTCCAGGATTTTTCCTCTACTCAATAGAATATCTTCTCACTCCTTGCCTACCAATCCTTTGAGCTTGAGCTAAAACATCATCTTCACTGTACAGATGCAATTACTTTTGTCTGTGTTCTCACACAGACTTCTGATTTATTTGTAGATTTACTTTGCTTTCATCCATGGGCTCCCTATTTTGTTCTCTTTTCAGTGGGTATTTATTATCTGCTACAAACTCTACCACTCAAAATATCATATGTATTTATTCACTTGTCTTCCTCTTGCTCTAGATTGAAGGGCCTTTAGAGGCAGAGCTTGTGACTCACTAGCAGCCTTAGTGTGAACCTACCTGTCCCAGGACAAGTTTTGTGTGATTAAAAATATGAGAAAATATGGCCAGATTTCATGGGGACTGAAACATAGTTTTTCCAAGAAATTATCTGAGCAGTTTTCCTGTATGATGAAAAATCCACCTAAGTTCTCTAACTGCTTGAGGATGAGAGTCACTTGAAATACCCTCATGTTCTGAAGTCCACCCAGCTAATGACACCATTGAACCAAGAGGGCTCTCATTTCTCTACTTAGAAGGGCTGCAAATCTTAGTATCTTTCATCAGAGGAAGGGTTTCTTTCCAGAATCTAAGGGAGTGAATAGCAAAACTAATTTTAGGGTTGGGAGGTCATATGGAATCTTGTAAGAAATATCACATCTCTACTATCAATAGTACAAAACAGCAGCCTACAAAGTAGAAAAAGATTTTCACCAACCCCACATCTAAAAGAGGGATAATTTACAAAATACATAAAGTACTCAAGAAACTAGACATCAACAAACCAAATAATCCAACTAAAATGGGGTACAGATGTAAGCAGAATTTTCAGCATAAGAGTCTCAAGTGACTGAGAAACACTTAAAGAAATGTTCAACATCTTTAGCCTCCAGGGAAATACAAGTCAAAACGACCCTAAGATTCCATCTCACACCTGTCAGAATGGCTAAGATCAAAAACACAAGGGATAGCTCATGCTGGAGAGATGTTGATCAAGGAGAACACCCCTTCATTTCCAGCAGGAGTGAAAACTTGTACTACCACTTTGGAAATCAATATGGAGGTTTCTCAGAAAATTGGGAATCAATCTACCTCAAGACCCAGCTTTACCCCTCTTGGGCATATGCCCAAAGGATGCTCCATCATATCACAAGGACACTTGCTCCACAATGTTCATAGTGGCTTTATTCGTAATAGCCAGAAACTGGAAACAAATTAGTTTGCCCTTAACTGTAGAATGGCTAATGAAAATGTGGTATTTTTACTAATGGAATATTATTTAATCTATTAATGAATACATTATGAAATTTGCAAGCAAATGGATGGGACTAGATAAAAAGCACTCCAATTAAGATAACCCAGACCCAGAAAGACAAACATAGTATATACTCACTTATAAGTGGGTATTGGCTACAAAGTATAATCATGCTACAATCCACAGAATCAGAGAGTATAAGTAAGAAGGAGCGCTCAATGAGAGACAAATGGATCTCCCTGGGAAGGGGAAATAGAATAGATTTCTTGGGTTGTTTGGGGTAAGGTTTGGTGGGTGGAATCAGGTTGGGGAGGATGACAGGAGAGAATACTAGGAGAAATTCCTGGAATTGGAGGGCATATCAGGGGTAAGTTGGAACCATAGTGTAGTGGAAACTCCCAGAAATCTATGAGGGTGACCTTAGGGAAGACTCCTAGAAATGGGTGATATAGAGTCTATAGCAGCCATCTAGGGAGTGGCACTATTAGGAAGTGTGGCCTTGTTGGAAGAAGTGTGTCACTGTTGGAGTGGGTAATAAGACCTTCCTCTTAATCACATGGGAGCCATCCTTCCCCTACCAGCCCTCAGATGAAGATGTAGAACTCCCAACTCCTCCTGCATCATGCCTGCCTGGATGCTGCCATGCTCCCATCTTGATGATAATGGACTGAACCACTGAATGTGTAATCCAGCCCCAATTAAATGCTGTCCTTATAAGAACTACCTTGGTCATGGTGTCTATTTATAATAGTAAAACCCTAAGACAACAGGCAAAGCTTTCAGGCAAGGGATTTGGAACCAACCCAGCCACATAATGTTTGACCTACAATTTATTTTACTTATAAGATGTGCTGGGGTAAAAAGGTGGCACAAAACTTGTGGCAGTAGTCAACCAATGACTGGTCCAGCTTGAGACCCATGCCAGGAGAGGAAGCCTGTACCTGACACTGTCTGGGGGGCCAGGAATCAGAGGCTGGATAGCCAGGAGGCCTATGATAGAACCAAACACAAGCAAAAAGAAAGGCAGTAAAATGATCCTTAATGGTACTCTGCTATACTTGTAGACCATAGCTTAGCACAATTGTTATTGGAGAGGCTTCATCAAACACCTGATTGGAATAGATGCAGAGATCCACAAACAAATGCTAGGTGGAGTTCAGGGAAGCCTGCAGAAAAAGGAGAGAAAGAACTGTAGGAACCAGAGTATTCAAGGATAGGATAACAAAGTGGGCCAGTGTAATCAACAATCAAGGACTCATAGAGGCCCATAGAGACTGAACCAACCATCAGAGAGCCTGTATGGGTCTGACCTAGGCCTAGCCTTAATAGGAGGGAATGTTCCTAGTCTTATTGCAGCTCAATATGCCATGTTTGGTTGATATCCCTGGGAGGCCTTCCCTTTTCTGAAGAGAAATAGAAGAGCTGATCTAGGGAAGAGGGGAGGTCGGGGGGGGGGCTGGGAGGGGAGGAAGGAGGGAGAACTGTGGCCAGGATGTAATATATGAGAAAATAAATAAATAAATAAATGAATAAATAAATAAATAAGCAAGCAAGCAAACAAACAAACAGTCCTCAAGTGGTTATGCAGTTTTTCCAGAGACCTGAGAGAATGGCCCAAGATGAGCCTCTACTATTGGCTTAAAAAGACTTGTCAGTGGCAACTTGGAAATTGGATAAGATAAATTCATAAGTTTTTTTTGCCTAGTCTTTTGTCCAACTATGTGGACTTCCTCAGTGGAAAAAAATACCCTGTGACTGTGAAGCATAGGCAACAATAGGGCTTGGCTATTGAAGAACATTTTGACCAAAGTCATTTGATCTGTCTGATCCTCAGTGACCACATATATTCAATGGACATGAGAGTATCCTTTACAGTATTCTCAAAATACTGGGGCAGTATGCTAAAGGGTCTATTCCCCTCAAGTCTCCTTCATGGGAACATAATAAAAGAGACATTTCTACCAATGTTTGGGCTCTTGGTATGCAGTTAAATCAAGGTTTTCAGACAAGCAATACAGTCTTGGGACAACAGAGAGTACTTCTATGCAAGGAAGTATGTAGTCCAATGACCAAGGGGTGGCACTTATGAAGTTCATAGTGGAGCTGGAACAGTGTTCTAAGGAGTTAGCAGTGGGTTGAGTCCTTGGGGCACCAAATTTACCAGAGAAGAAGAAAATATTTGATACAGGTCTGTGCACAGGAATAATAAGATGACAGCTGACAGTAGTGTAGCTTTTATCTTGAAAAGCTCAGAGCCTTCAATACCTGGGACAGTTCCAGAGATAATGTCTCCTGAACAATTCACCTAACTCAGAAGATCTGGAGTTAGTGTGATTATCTATATGGTTTTTGTATTTACTTGTACTTTACGGAAAAGTCTATTAAGATGGTATCTTAGTCTATTGCAGTTGCCATAACAAAATATTTTAGTTTTGCTGTTTTGTAAGCCATAGATTTTTATTTCTAAGAATTTTGGATGCTGTAAAGTCCAAGATAAAACCACAAGCATATTCATTGTCTCATTAAAGCACATTCTCTACTTACCACATAATATAGGTTTTTTTCTTCTGTAGTCATATAGCAGAAGAGTAAGACAATTCATCTATACCTCTCTTATGCTTATACTAGTCCTCTACCAATCCTCTCCAAATGGAATTACCTTTTAAAGGCTTCACCTCTTAACATTATTATGCTGGTTGTTAAGCTCAATAGATAAATTTGGTGGGATATGTTCAGATTTTATCTGGTCATTATTGTTTTTCTTTTGTTTGTTTTTGATTTGTTGATGTTATAAAGGCCACAATAAAACACATAGGAGAAGGGTTTTATTTGGCTTATACATTACTCAGTGAAACAAATTTTCCAGGTCAGAGTCTATTATTGAGGGAAGTAGGGCAGGGACTCTAGCAGGAACTAAAATCAGAAACCAAGGCAAAATTCTACTTGTTGGTTTGCTTGCAGGCTCATCTTACCAATTTTGTATGGTTTATGATGACCTATTTAGGGAATGGTGCTGCCAATAATGGGCTGGACTATTCCCCATCAATAAAAATCAAGTCAAGACAACCCCTTAAAGATATACCCACATACTTCATAACGATAACCAATTGACACTTTCCAGATGTTTCTCAGCTCTTTCAAGTTCATAGTTAATGCTAGCTAAAGCAGTCATGTAGATATTTTTCTTTTCTTTATTGATATGTTATATATTATAGTTGTTGCTAATAGAAAAGAATGTGACATTTGAGGAATTAGTCCTATGAAATCCTGTGGCATTCAATCCTTGAATATACTGTTAAATTTGATTGCTTAATATTTTGTTTAGAATTTAGTTATATTTATGACTGAGATGTCAACATTTCTATCTATCTATCTATCTATCTATCTATCTATCTATCTATCTATCTATCTATCTATCTATCTATGAATGTTCACATATACATATTTCATGATTTATTAACTTTGATGTCAGAATTGTATTACCTTCACAATATAAAGGAGTAAATGTTTCTTATAATTACTTGTTTAATATTTGTCTCTGCCACTAGATTATTTCCTCTTCAAAGATAGGAAACATGTTTAAGGATCATCCTAACATAACAGTGCCTGTGGTGGTTTGAATGAGACACCTCTTCCATAGGCATTTACTTGAACACTTAGTTCTCAGTTGGTGGAATAGTCTTGCTGGTTGACATATGTCACTGGAGTAAGTCTGAGGGTTCATAGTCTTGCCCTACTTCCAGTTTGTTCACTGCTTTATGTTCGATATTGAGGCTATTATCACTCAGCTTCCTTCTCCAGGCACCATGCCTTCCTGCTGTAATGCTTTCCCACTACTATGGACTCTTATACCTTTGGAACCAAAGTTAAAATAAACCCCTTCTTCTGTATGGTGCCTTGGTCATTGTATCTTAACACTGCAACAGAAAAGTAATGAATACAGTACTTGTTATAGTTTCCTTTCAGTTTCTGTGATAAAACATTCCAACCACTTATAGGAGGGAATATTTAATTTGGCTTACACTTTGAGGTCACAGTCATTCACTGAAAGAAGTCAGGGCAGGAAATTAAGCAGTAGCTTGAAGGAGAAACCATGGAGGAACACTTCTTGCTAGCTTGGTTGCAGATTCATGCTAAATTAACTTTCCTATATATCTCAGGATTATTTACTCAGGGAATGAGGCTGCCCATTATGGACTGGACACTCTTGACATATCACTTGACAATTAAGCCTGTCCTCGAAAGACATGTCCATAGAACAATCTTATCTGGGAAATTCATGAATTGAAATTCCCTTCTAAGATGATTCTGAGTTGTATCAAGTTGTCTATTAATATCAACAAGGAAAATATATTATAATAATACATAAATGTTTATTGAATATTTGAATTTACCCACATATTATACATTGGATGCTAAGGCTCAGAGTATTTAAACAACTTGTTCAGGCTCATACATTAGTTGATGGCATAATCAGTCCACGGGTAGCTATAAAGAATATAAATTGATATTTATGCTTCAGACTTTGTTAGAAAGGTAGCTTGTATGAATTAAGGACTTCACAATTTGTGGATAGAATTTCAAAGTGTGAAACAAATTTCACAATGGCCTTATTTTGATTCAGACCTATTGAGCCCATTGTGAAGTGAAGCCTGTGTTCTCAGACTAATTCTCCCAGTTTCTTGTAGTTCCTTGTGCAGAGAGACTCTGTAATCCATTGTCTAAAGTGAAATAATTTTTTTAATTTTTTATTGAAAAAAACCTTTATATAATATATTTTGATCATGTGTTTTCCTTCCCCAATTTCTCCAAGATTATCCCCACCTCCCTGCTAAATTAGTGGCATAGTTTTGAAAATGGCTCAAGCTACTAAATAGCAATTATACCCAGATAATGCTTCTAAGTTGGGCTGTATTGAGCTAATGTGGATCATGTCAGACAGACACCAGGAAATCTGGCTTTATTGCTCAGTTATATATGACTTTCATATGCATAACTTTGCCCATGGTAGGCTTTCCCCCAAAGTTCAATTTCTCCTCCTTTGTCTATGACATTTTATGTCTCGTTTGAATGTTTCCTGCTTTCAGAAGGTTTGTCGGGCTCTTAATTTCTTTCCATAGTCACTCAAGTGTTTTAGGCTCATCTGTCTTTACCACTCTGTGATGACTCCATTGGAGTATTTATAATTGTCCCAAGTAAATGTGTATGTAATGGTTTACCTTCTAATAGACTATGAGATCCCTGATGGTAGGGATTCTGTCTTTTCACCCCTGGATCCTGATACTGTTTGGCACATTATATGTCCTTACTGATTGTTTGTTGTGAGCACCATGAGGAGATGAATGAATGAGCAGAAACATACAATGGTGTTGCCCTTCTCTCAAGAAAGCTGTTATTTTTAGCAAAGGGACTAGAGCAGGAAAACTTGATGTGCATGGATACATGCTCTCTACTGTCACCCCTTTAGAAAACAGTAGGGCAGGAACAGATGGCCTCACTATGCTGTGAAATGTGCTAAAAGGTGGTTTAAACAATATAGCTTCCACTGGTGTGCTACAGTGTTTGGAATGCTGCCATCACAGCCTCTCCTTCGAGGGGTAAACGCTGTCTCCAGATGGCCATTCCTAAATGTACATATGTTATCTTAGAGGGTTAGCCTTCTAAATTGTCACTCTTTTGCCTACACACTTAGATTTTTCTGGAAATAGAATATCATATGTGGACTATGAATTTCAGTAATAGTGGGCAAAGTCTGGGTTTTGGAATGTTACCTATCTGTAATTAGTATTCTGTTCATGTGGTGTGTGTGTGTGTGTGTGTGTGTGTGTGTGTGTGTGTGTGTGTGTGTTTGTGCATGTGTGTGTGTGTATGTGTTTGTGTATGCACTGTGTAGTGTGTACCATGTACTGTGTACTAATGTATTATAAGCCCCACTAAGGCAAAGAGAAATCCCCTTTGAATTACTCACATTTATTATTAAAATTTGGGTTAGACAAGAGACATTCTAAGACTGCATAGTAAGTGGTGAGGAAAAACATAGTCTTTTTTCCTGAGCCTCAGCTTTCCATTTTATTCCATGAGAGCAGGCTGTGCAGGGAGTAATCTTACTTTAAATTACTTTGGATGGTGTTTGTTGATATTCTTTGATGAATTCTGTGTCCATGTTCATGTAATTTAATTATTTGAAATCTATGGATTCAGTTAGTCTAGCCTAGCATTCAGTTTGGCCACTGAGGAATATATATATAAAGTGAAATCTAAGTTGTTTGCCTTCACCTAAACTTCCTAGTTGGTATGTATTTGTGAGCCAACCCTGGAGTTCCCTGGGGTACCTAGAAAGCCACAACCTTCTTGTTTTAACTTTTCTGATCTCAAAATAATGTGGATTGACTCTTGAAAATTCTTCTTCCCCACTTTAGGGGATTGTATCTCTTGAGATTCTTCTTATCTCTTGAGATTCTTGCTGTGGCTCTGTAGTAGAACACCAGATTATAATTTCAAAATTAGAATGTACTCTTTGCTTATGGAATGAATGAATGAAACAATTGTGACTCTTTTTCCGCAAAAGGAATACTTGATTTTCACGTGGTAAGGGTTATCTTGGACTATGTTGGAAGAGTTATCAATTTTGCACAGTCTTGGCCAGACAAAGAGCTAAGCCTTTGATTCTATCCCTAGTAACATAAAAGTCGTTCCTAATGGCCACAATACCTTTATGAAACAAGTGATATTTAAAAACTATTTTATAGGTTATTAAAATGAAGTTCAGATAGAATACACATGTAAGACCAACCATATAGTAAATGGTTGGGAAAAAATATTTTCATTCCTGAGCCTTGGCTTTCCATTTTATTCCATGAGAGAAGGATGTGTGGATGGTAATAGGGTAGCAATTTGAAGGAAGTGGTACAGGTTCTGAAAACAGAGTCATTTGCCACACATTTGCCTAGTACTTGTTTGATTACTCTTTGAATTTGAAGATGATTTTATATTGCAAGAATGACCCTGTTTGCCTTTCAGAAGTCTGTGTCTTAGAGAGTAGAACATACAGAGAATTGAGTCAGACATTAATTAGCTATGGAATGAAGTGGCTTTACTATCCACTACCTGCTCCCTACAGGCCAGGCTGTGTGCTGGCAGTTAGAATATACACTGGATTTTAAATGACAGAAGTAGTTAATTTTAGATTATTTGATGGGTTTGCCAAGAGAAAAAAAGTGAAATTAATTTGTGCATGGAATTGCTCTCTCCCTTCTTTTCCTTTCCCCCCTTTCTTCCTCCATCCCTTCCCCCAACTCTTACTTTCCTTGTTTCCATTTCTCTTGCTCTCACTCTATAAATTGGTTGAATTTCTTTCAGGATAATTTATTGTATTTAGAATAACTGGGGGCATGTGAATGGAAAGCGATCCCAAGATGCAAAGGTAATTGTGATAAATTAAAACAAATCCCTGAGACATAGAGAAAATGCTGAATTATGGGCATATCAGCTCCCACCTGGCTATTGCTAGGCTTACCTGGTTTGGAAGCACAGGATATATGGGTTTAGCTGGCACGTTATAAACTTTACAGGTTCTCATTTTCTACTCAGGGTTATTTGAGGCCTCATCGAGCTATATAATACATTTCCAGAAAGATCAGGCCAGCATGTTGTGGGTAGAAGTTGCAGGTATGCCTACAGCAGGAATATTTAAATCAAGGGAAAAGGACAGGAAATGATCAGTTCAATGACCAGGACTAAGAGTAATACTACCATATCTTGAATCTTCTTTTCAAGCCAGCTGCAATTTACCATTTTGAAAGTGGCCATCAAAACCAAAGATGGGTTATGTATATGTGTGTATTACATGTGTGTGTACATGTATTTTGACACAGGGAATTGTGTAGCACAGGCTGCCCTTGAACTTGTTATGAGGCTGAGACTAATAGATTTTTCTACATCAAGCTCCCAGGGTTATGTGGTATTGGAATTGGGCATGGGCTTTAGTGCATGCTAGGCAAGAGCTTTATAGTATCATATCTCCTACCCTATTTCAAATATTTTATTCACTAAAAGGAGTATGTATGTGAAAATCTATCTTATACTTTTTTAATGTTTTTCTTCAGATTCAGTACTACTGTTGAACTCATGCTCAACTTACTCATTCTTAAGTTTAAGTCTCTGTTTATACTATTCCTATTCTTGTCAGAATTTCCAGCCCTTTCCTTCCCTTTTTTTCATCATCCTTACTATTTCTTCTCATCTATATTCTCCATTTACCATTCCTCTGAATATACAAATTACCAATGAAAATAAAACAATGGATTGCTTAGAATGATTATTTAAAGAATTGCTGTGTAATTTCCATACATGCATGCTAAATAGTTATTGTCATATTATCTTTAGAATTTTTTCTCTTATAATCTCATACATAAGGAGACTAATAAGCAAAATACATATGTGTTCTGCTCTAAGAAAGTGTTTAAATGATTTCCAACCAGCAACAAGTAGAGGAATTACAGGGGCAGTGGAGAGGAACATATATCATATATTTAATTGCCATACACAAAGACCCTTGACCACCTTGCAGAAACTAAGTCATTATGTTCTTTAACCTTTACATGATCTTGATTAATGACTCAGTGAGAATGTTACTATTCATGTTTTAAAGAATAATATGATCAGAGTAGAGTTTATAAGGTTTAAGTAACTTGCTAAACTCATGTAGTTAAGAAATAACAGAAGTTGAACTACACCTTAAATCCCAATTTACACTATCCCAAACTAACTCGAATCCACATTATAAAACCTTTCTTGAGAATCTTTGAATCAAAAAATCTAATTATAATCTGAAGTCATAATTGCCAAGTTTCCTTGATCTAAAATTTAAGCACACACAATCATCATTACTTCATATGTAAAAGCTATTTTTCATGTCTAGGTGTAATCTTTCTTTTACATACAATGCTTGGCATATAGTAGAGACAAAGGAAATATGATTCCTCTTGAAAATGAAGGGTATAATTTTGCGAGTAGAAATTCCAGGAACAAGGATTGAATTAAAGCAAGGTAAATTACAATTGGATAAAACCTTTAAAATTGAGTCAAATACCTTATGTATATATTAATTTTGGAAGAGTTGTGGAAAATAAAGGTAAACAAACAAAGGAAGATATTTTTGGGGATTTCTCAGATTACAGATACCTTACTTGGTGTAGTCAATGTTTCATACATAATCATGTTGATTATTTTGATTGAGTTATCTATTTAATGAACCCCTAGGCTAACTACAACTCAACCTTGATAAGATTAAAGTTATAAGCGTGCCACAGTCTATAAATTCTTAAGTAATAGACATGTTCTAGTGATTCAGTCCTTTTCCTATGGTGGTCAATTTCTTTTACTTAAATGATGTAAACTGCAGAATTCAAGTGGGTGTTTGGGCACAATTTATGAAAAAAGTGATAACTCAAAGCCATATGCTTAGATGTCACCCCTTATTATTATGCTAAAGTATATAACATGTTATATATTTTATATATAGTAAGCTCTTATTATCTTTGTTTCTTGGGGCATCCTTGTCAACCAGATATTCCAACATGCTAGATTGTGGGGAGGAAGCTTCTATCCTGTGAAAATTGGTTATCTAGTCATACATTTCTTGAAAGATTTTACTTGTGTATTCAGGTTATGAGTATCAATAAAGTCATGCAAGTGGGATGTCATTTTTTCGGTTTCCAATATTTTGTACTGTTTCAGTATTGACAGATTTATGCCTTTTTCCAAGTGTGTTGCATATTTCATTGCTTTCAGCTTGTTCTCCAGTGATCTTGTATTTGTTTCTTTATATTCTGAAGGCAGGTTCAGCCATTACCATTGGCTCTACAGTTTCATCAGGTTCTTAGCATATTCCTTTTCTCCTCATAAGATTAGTAAAGAAAATATTTGGTAAGACTCTTCAAGGTTTTGGTCATGGTCACAGTCTTAGCCTTCCTGATCAAGATATGGCTGTGTAGTGTTAAGAGTACTAGGTGGATTGGGATTATTGTCTACAGAGTCTTGGTAGATTCTAGAGTATCTGTGAGGGGGTCAGCATGGTGGGTAGCTGAAGAAACTTGTTGGCAGTAGTATGTTGGGGATCAACTTAGGATGATATAAGGAGGTAGTAAAGGGCTGGCTCCGAGTGTCTGATATGGAGAGTGGCTGAGCATTGCATTCTGTCCTAGTAGTGTTGATATATTGAACTTTGGTACTTAGTGGAGCTTTGGAAAAAGCTGTTTGAAATGTTATTTATTGGCATTTATCCCTCGACCTTTTGCTCCATTGGATTACTATAAATTAGACAATGCCTTTGGACTAGGTTTTTTTCACTTTGGTCATCATTAATATTTTTGGTCCATCATCAAATGACCCACAAAACATTCAACCCAAAAGTTATCCTGTTACAAGAAATGTAGTCATGGCGGATACTGCAGTGTCTGAGGGAAATGGTCATCTGATAACTGGCCCAATTTGAGACCCATCCCACGGGCAAGCACCAATCCCCAACAGTATTAATGATACTCTGTTGTGTTTGCAAACAGGGGCAAGTTGTCCTCTGAGAGGCTCCATGTATCAGCTGACTCAGACAGATACAGACACCCACAGACAAACAGTGGATGGAGCTTGGGAATTCTTATGGAAGAGTAGTCATGGTCTAAAGGAGAAATGATGACTATAAAATCTGTAATTAAAGATAATCTTTATTTTAATATCTTACATTCCTTTAATTGTTTGATTATAGAGAATTAGTAGAATTTGATTATTAAGATTATTGACCATTACATTCTCTATATAGTACTTATTGTTAGCCATATCTTCCTGTAGATATTATTTACACTTTTAGTGTCTTAGTTTTCAATCTGCAAATTTGACATGTGTGAGCAATTTTTATCTTAACAGAATTGTTTTGAAGATTAAGTCAAAAATACATTCATGGTGTACTTAGTACATGTTCACTAATTATATAATGCTATGAGTGTTATAAATTATTACTAGTGTCAATACCTATCATGTCACTCTATGTCTACTAGGCCTGTGGAAATTAATACAGAAATAACTTATAATGGGAAAAGTGAAATGATAAAATTCTTTTATAGTTGACAAATACAATGTGGGGGTCTTTATAGTGAAGAAACAGGGAAAGAATCAGACAAAGTTATCTGAAATTTGAAGGAAGGATTAAATTAAGGCATGATATGAGAATATTATTTCTGGAATAAGCTGTGATGTCTTGCAGTATTAGACTACAAGTGATGGTACATCTTTTTATTATCTTATCAATATGTAGAGAGGAAGTCCATGATGGAAACTAATTCTTATCCACTGATGTCTTCTTCCCTCTGTTTGCAATGAAGATCATAGAAAAGCAGTTTTATAGACTGTTACAATAGTTGAAGATGATATAGTCAACCTTCAATAAGATTAACTCACCAAGTAATTACTATGTAGATCTGTACAATGTATCTCCTATATGTCAATATAGTGTGGCACTCAGGAAATTGCAGTCACATTGGGGAAATGAAATCAAAGTGTCAATTATTATTTCAAAATAACATGAAATTCAATGTTCAACTGTAGATTAAGAACTCTCTAATAAGAATTCTGAAAGAAAGATTCTTGGAGAGAAGACTTCATAGAGAAAGAGGGAATTAAGTCAAGTTTTGAATTGGTATGGAGGAGGGCAGCATAAACATTTGAAATGTAGGAATTTCTGTAACAAAGCTGCAAAATTGTTCACTGATGAGTGAAGAAAGAACGATAACACCTTTTAATCCACAAATGAAAATCTCAGTAACGTCCGCACCTCCTCATTTGAGTGGTATTTGCAGAGATGTGCTTGGATCAGTTTTGTTGAAGCCCCTGCTTCAGCTTATTGAGAAACAGTGCATGTAACTGTAGTTCGTTCTAAAATTCCTGCTCTTGCTAATGCTTTCTTCCATCCAGAAACTACACATGCTTGAGCTAAAGGCGTGTCATGCCATTGACCGGAATAATTCCCCTTTTTCTAGACATATTGAGGAAATGAATAATATAGGCTCATTTCAAAAAGGAGTCTTTTAAAGTCAGCACATTCTCTGACACTTTTTCCTTCTCCCCCTTGCATGCATGAACCCCACTGAATTTTTTTTTTTTAGGAAGATGCACTGGTTGTCATGGTAAAAACTACATTAATTGGCTACCTCTAGTTGATGTTCTGTCAAGCTCACTGCCCCACTGAGGATTTGGAATAGAACACTTAACTTTTTGCTTCTCTAAGAACATGTTCTCAGCAAGTCAGCTGCCTCAGCAGAAAATAGAAGTATTTGAAATGTCCAATATGTTATCCAAATAGTTCACCCTTCATAGGGCCAGACGTGCAGTTTTGCTTTCACTTGGTATATTTTTTCTACAGCAAGTTCTGATAGAAACTCAGTTGGAGATTTTTAACTGCATTAAGTGGATTTGGGGAGATTTGTAAAGAAAGCATGTGGGCAGACCATTAATTTGAGGAGAACTGAGCCCAGAATAGTAAGATATGGAGCAAATTATGAAGTCGTCCTCTGTTTTGCTACATTCTTGTGTCATTTACCAAGTTGCTATGAGAAAGAGAGGAGAGAAATTGGAGGGGAAAAGAATGACAAACATGGCTAGTATTTCCTATATAATGTTTGCTTACAACAACTTTAGATGATTTCTAATTCCCTTTCTTCTATAGTCTGACTGTTCTTCAAAATTCATGTCTTGAAGTTCATTGGAATGGTATTAAGATATGGAGCCTGCAGTACATGATGAAATCATGAAGTTTCTGCTTTCCTAGAATAAATGGATTCCTTTCAAAAAGCTTCTGGTAATTGTATTAAGCTCCTCCTACTCCCTGTTGTACTTTTCTGTTCCTTCTGTTATGTAAGGCCATAGTGTCATTCCCTTAGGATAGAGAAACCAGGCATCATCTTGTAAGGAGAGAACAGATTTCTTAACAGACACTCAACTTACCAGTGCTTTGATCTTAGATTTCCTGGGGCTCCAGAATTTTCAAAAATAAACTTCTGATTTTTGTTGTTGTTTGATTTAAATATAATCTATCTATGAAATCCAGGTTGTCCTCAAAATTTCTATATATCCAGATTACTGTCAAACTCACAAACTTCCTGTTTTAAATGTCTGAGTGCTGAGAATATAAGTATGTGCCACTATACCTAGCTTGTAAAATTTTCTATTCTCTTTAAGTTGCTCAATACAAAGTATTTTATTATAGTCTCAAAAAGAAAAATGTTCTTTCTCAGCTTCTACTATGAAAATGTAGCTATCCAGTGTGTCTTATTATTATCACGTTCTCTGGGAAGTTTTAGGAAAATCTGAACTCTGTTTTTCATGCTTCTGAATTACATACCATATGACTTATAGACTCCCAACATTTGGAATTACCCTTGAGGACCTTGGAAGTAGATATTTTGATATTCCTTAATTAGATCACGTAAACTGGTACCATCATCTCCCCACTAGTTTAGTTTACCCTAGATTTTGGTAATAATCACACAGTAAGAACTTTTGACCTTCCTATGTATCAGTCTTCTCACTTGAAGAATAAAGTTCATGTTTCCTTTTCTTATGGTGGAGCTCTGAGACGGTATGCCAGGAGTTCTGAAAGATCTTATCATCTTCTAGAATATTTTTAATGGTGATAGAAACTCACCTAGAAACTCTTCCTTTCTCTTTATCTCTTTGGATTGATTTTTAATTGTCATTGATTTTTCCAAATGTCAGTAGGAAAGTTCTGGATTCTGCATACCCAAGAGAAAATGGTAGGAAAGGAAAATATGCAATGCATGTTAGAGAAGAGAAAACAGTGTGCCTTTTGAGCAATTTTGCCTTAGTCTGGTGGTGGGAATAATAATGATAATCATTATTATCATCAGGAAGTGGTGCCCAATTTAGCATCTAATTAGGCTTGGTGCTATACTTAACTCTATAGATGTAACTTGTTTCTGCATTGAGTCAAAGACATACTGAGCCTTAGAGACTGTGTAGACTCTATAAAACATAGTTAAATATTTCTGCATGGGAGAGATAAGGACAATGAGAGTAAAGATACCAAGAGAAGAGGGACTTGAGTACTGTTTTGGTTTTTCTGCTAAAATATTTGGAAATGTTTGGCTCTTTCATGCTTTTGAAAGTATTGCTACAGACTTTTGGGAGATAACTCATGTCCTTGCTAGGTATCTGGAACATCACTTAAGTCAATAGAAATCACTATCCTTGATAACAGCAAGAGAGATGCTGAGAGATAGGTAAGGGTTGACAGAAATCTTTCTTAAAGATGGTTTTTGGAAGACATTATGAAGTAAAAGATTATTAATATATGTTAAAATTAGTTAGTTCCAGGTACTGTGTGAAAACCTCGCATCTGTTATCTTAATTAATTCTCCCAGTAAGCATTTTGCAGGTAAGAAATTGGAAGAATAGTGAATATAAAGTTTCAAAACTCATGTTGCAATAGTACTGAATGTTCAATACACCCTGTGCTAAATTTCCTTGATAGGTTTTCAGAAATTTTTCTTATCATTGGGCACTCTAAAGAAAAGTGGATGCAATTAGTTGAGGATTCCACTCCATTGGGTTCTGTTTAATTGAAATTGGACTCTTTCACAGGGAGGTTGCAGATGACTCAGTTCAGGCACATTAGCCTCTGAATTTCCACCATATAATCATACCTCAGGGTAGCTGGTTGCTAGAGATTAAGTACCCTCATATTAATACACCAAAGAAACGTGTACCTGAGTTAACAAAATAATTCACAGGGCCAGGAACTTTGTTGAATTGAAGCTGCTCCTATAATTCCACTATTGTTAAATCCCTTCTTTCCAACAACCACCAGTCCCCCAGTCTTAATGGCTTGTTTATGCAGCATTTCTTTATTTGAAAGTGAAAAGGAGCTTAGCAGCTCTAGGGGTAAAGGTGAATCTTACCTAAGCTGTACTTCCTACAGTTTGCCTTTACTTGTTTCCATAGAAACAGAATAATAGGTTGAATTGAAAAAAATTACATTTTCTTTTTTTTCTATGTTGTTAGAAACGTGTGTTAACTTTACTAAAACTAAACAGGTTCCTGTGTTTAGATTTTACTTGGAAATTTATGGAGTCTGTAGAGTCAGAGTAAAAAGAGGATACATGGGAATTTTGAGTATTAAATATGCATTAACTAGGCACTGGTGATGTGTTATTTGGGTGCAGGAAATGCTTTCTATTTGCCCCAACACACTCAAGACTTCTTATTCAGCTCATCTCACTGGACCTAGGGTTTAGTATGATTTTTTTTGGGGGGGGAGGAAAGGATTTATTCCGCTTACACTTCCATGTTGCTCTTCATTATTGAAGGACGTCAGGACAGGAACTCAAACAGGGCAGGATCCTGGAGGCAGGAGCTGATGCAGAGGTCATAGAGGGGTACTGCTTACTGGACTGCTCTCTATGGCTTGCTCAGCCTGCTTTCTTTTTTTTTTTATTATTTATTATATTTTATTTTTTAATTTACATTCCAAATCACTTCCCCTTTCCCGTTTCCTCCCTCCCCGAAAGTCCCATAAGCCCCCTTCCTTCCCTCTTTTCTCCATTCAACCCCCTCTCGTTACTCTGTCCTGGTGTTCCCCTACATCCAGTCTTTCCAGGACCAGGGGTCTCTCCTACCATCTTTTTAGAAATCTATTGATATGCGGATTGTGTCTAGGGTATTCCGAGATTCTGGGTCAATATCCCCTTATCAGTGACTGCATACCATGTGTGTTCTTTGGTGATTGGGTTACCTCACTAAGGATGATATTTTCAAGATCTGACCATTTGCCTAGGAATTTCGTGAATTCATTGTTTTTAATTGCAGAGTAGTATTCCATTGTGTAAATATACCACATCTTCTGAATCCATTCCTCCGTTGAGGGACATCTGGGTTCTTTCCAGCTTCTGGCTATTATAAATAAGGCTGCTATGAACATAGTGGAGCATGTGTCCTTATTGCAGGCAGGTAAAGTCTCTGGGTATATGCCCAGGAGTGGTATAGCTGGATCCTCCGGGAGTGTCATGCCCAGTTTTCTGAGGAACCGCCAGCCTGAAAATACTTATAAGTATGGGCTATACAGTCAGGCAGACTTCAGTTTAATTCTGGTCTTGCAATATATGAGTTTATGTGAGGTATGACTAGCAGGCTCTAATCTCTCTCCTTCTCCCTCTCCCTCTTCCTCTCCCTCCCCCCCCCCCGACAGGGTCTCAGTCTGATGTAGTTCTGACTGGCCTGGAACTCTCTCCATAGACCAGCCTAGCCTTGACATCACAGACATCCACCTGCCTCTGCTCTCTCATTCCCACAACACCAGTTTTGTAATTAAAGGCATGTGCCACCATGCCTGTCTAGCAAGAAGAATTCTAAACACTCTGTTTTTCATGTGTAAAATTGAGGCTAATGCTAAGACTTGCTTTAGAAAAGTATTGTGGGAGGAATAAATGAGCTTGATCATCCATGCCATAATGCCAACAACATTGCAAACACTTAATTGATAGTTCTTAGGAAACTCATGCAAGGGATAGTGACTCATATCTTTAATCCCAGTGCTGGGAAGGCTGAGGCAGGAGTGCTGGCAAATGGTATGTTTAAATCGAGTCTGGGTTGCATGCAGTGTGCGACTTTGTTTTATTCAGTAAATCTTTGATCTCCTTTTCTGCCTCAGAACTTACTAATCTTTCCTACTGGATCACTCCCTTTGAGGCTGTATCTTCAATACCATCTCCTGTTATCTACTGTGACTTCATGTTGGTTGGCACCTTTGAGTTGGTTGGCAAGTTTCTTTTACTGGAACACCAGCTTTGTTGCACACCTACATTGTTTTCACCTGGGAGACATGGTCGGTTCTTGCCTAATGCAATATTGAGCTCCCTGAAAATGCTAATTAAATATATTTGTGAGAGTGAAGAGTGGATTCTGTGATTCAGTAATTTATCCAGAGTATTGGTTGCTTTAAGTCTACAGATAGAATTAATAATAATAATAATAATAATAATAATAATAATAATAATAATAATAAAATAGATCCTTCCTTGAGGTATTTAATCATAGTGACAAGAGTGACAAATATAATATCCAATGGTCTCAATATGATAGATTCTATGAGGACCGATGGAAATGAAAGAATTCACACAAACTAACTGTTGTTTGGATTGTTTCTGTGTCCAAAGTTCATTTCCTCTTGTGGTAACACTGTGTTTAGGTATCCAGTTTCAAAGGCAGATGGAGGTACTTTTGAGTATGAGCTCGTGTTGCCATCACAAGGAATGAGTTGGGACTGAGGTCAGCTTCATGTTAAAATTTTCAGTTGATAAGCATTGGATAGCAATATACTCAATGGTTATAACCTTATGTATTTGCGATTTTTATTAGGTATTTGCAGTTGAAGATGCTATCTAAGGTGAAAGACCAGTAATGTGAAAGTTCCTCAATTAGTGATCTATTACAGGGAGCCTGCTATAGAAGAAGGGAAAACAGTAGGAATTAGGAGGAAAAAAAGTCCCTACTTCTTTACCAGTGCTTTATAAAGATTGGGAGAAGGATAAAAGTAGGGACTTCCACAGGCAGTGAACACAGAACATTAAGTTGCCTCAGTTCCAAACACCATTATCGCTCTAGTCAAGTGGCACTTCTTTGAATTCAAATTATTTTGCCACACTGAAGAAAGCAGACATGTGAGGAGGGTTTTTTTTAGAGAGGTAGGAAGCACATCCTACTGAGAGGATGATTTTTCTGTTCTCTCTGTAGCCTTCCCTGTAGTGAATATATCCACATGACAAGTTCGTTGTATTTCCTCTATAAATAAAATTGATGAACTCTTAGAAACTTGGAGAGCCACCTGCATGCAGTTCTGCCCGGTCCCAAATCAGAAATACTGTCTAATAAAAAGGCAGAAGAGACTATAGGAAAGAGTGGCTTTCCTTATACAAAGGGGCAAAGACAGGAGAGAAGCAAAGATGAAAATGGCTAACCTTATTCATCTAGCCTTTCATTTTTTGGGGGAGGAAGGAAGTTGGAGTGTATAAACAACATGTGGAGGTCAGGGGACAGCTTATGGGAATCAATCCTTTCTCCTATTATGTGGGTCCTGGAAAATGAACTCAGTCATCATGCATGGTGATCACTGCCATTATCTGTTGAGTCTTCTTGCTAGCCCTCATCTTGCTGGCCATTGTTCAGCATTTTAATTGTATTCCCTGATTTTAGTCGTGTCTTTTTCCAATTCTTTCTCCACAAAACCACCATCATCCTTCCTGTTCATAAATCAGAATGTCTGAATCTCCTTCTTAAAACCTTTCAGTGTTCCCTGTTAATTTCACCAGGAGGTACTGACTGCCTGTCATAATGACCTATGTCTTGTTGCGATGAATCTCACTGCCTCCTTTTGGCCTCACACTTTGTGCTATGGTAATATTGAGTGACATACAGGTATTTACCTGCCTTCAGAAACCTTATCATATATATTACATTCTTACAAACCCAAAAGGCTGCCCCATGACCTTGTTCATTTGACTTTCTTTCTTAGAATACTCTTTCCACTTTTGTTTGCTGTTTCTGTTCATATATCTACACATATGAAACATACACTACTGAAGTGTAAGTTTTTGGATATGTCATGTGATGTAGACTTATGTGGTATTTTGTTAAGCCAGACTTATATGGAGTTTTGATGAAACAGGACCTATAGGAGGACACATGATGTTTGGAGAGAGTATAAATAAGACTAAATGGACAATGATGTTGCATTTGCATAGATAGCTTTGTAACAGCTTGTTGGTCGCTTATCTTTGTAGATCTTTATTTTGTTGAGAGAGGCATGGCAAAGACTTGCTGACTCATGTTGATTAAGCAGAGGCCTAGAAGTTTTTGTTGGATCATGTTGCTGCTGGTGATTTGTGTTGGAATTTTTGATATTGAATAGGATTTTTGGTGTCCAGGCAAGTGGAGATTGGAATTGCTCTATAAAACTATTATTAAATAGGTCCATATCCCCTTGTCCTTTTTACCATCGTTCTCCCTTATCTTTGGATGGTAGATTAGAAGGGGAATTCAAGCATTTGAGAACCCTTATTAAAAATAGGTTTCAAAAAAAATAAGCTTACACACTACCCAGATAACACTTCCTCTGAAGCCTTTTTTGAGAACTTCATGTGCCACCGAATTTTTTCCCTGAGTTCCATGGCATCTACATCTCTCTCATCATTTACTCCATCCTATTGAAGATATCTATTTTCATCTCTCTTTTTTTATCCAGTAGAATGAAAGTTCTTTTTGGATGAGGATGAAGGAACTGAAAATATTCCAAAGACAGGTGAGTTGTACAAAGGCAGTAGAAGTTCTAGTGTACCTGCGAAGACACAGCAATTGTTTGAGTTTTCTTCTTGTTCAGTTGAGGCCTGCTCTCCTACTGATTTATACATTTGTGAAAAGTTTCCCATTCATCAAACTTGGATTTGTGGAATGCCTGCATTTGAAATGCATGGCCACATTATTCTATCTTTAGTCAACAATGGAATTCAGACACTGAAGCACGGCTGTCTGAGAGACATGGTTTCTTGACTCCTACTATTTATTTAAGGCAGTTGTCCAATTTGATTTATGTTTAATTAGGGTCTACCCATAACCCACTGTTCATTGGTCACCACAGTGATGTTAATGTTCAGTTAGTATTTGTGGGTATGTTGATACTCAGGCTCCAACCAGAGTATAGATTTCTTGAGGACAGAGCTGTTTCCAACATAGCTGTGGTTTGAAGAAGGCTATAAAATTATAGAAACTACATGGATGGAATGGAACTCTAGACCAGTTCTGATGATCAATGAGAGTTTTCCTCCTTTGGCATTTTGCTTAAACTAGTGTAGAGGCTAACATATTAGTATAATTTGCCATTGAGACTAGTCCTGTGCCTCAAATTCCAGAGTATTGCCTCAGGTGTAAATCTAAGGTTTACACCAAAGTTAATGCAAACAAATGAAGCATAGATCAAGAACAACTTGGACCACCTAACTTTCCTACTTTCACTACCCTGTCATTTCTCAGAAACCTGAGATGATTCTTTCTGAAAAAATGAAAGTATCCAGAGGAAAATGTGCTCTAAGTAGCAACATCTTTATTGGAGAAATGCCAGTTAAGAAGTCTGATGGAACAGTTTTGTTCAGACCATCTGTTAGTAAAACAGTCTGTGTTTAACCCATTTGTGCCAGGATATAATCATTGATTAATGTAGTAAGTTTCTATATCAGGGACTGGGATTCTTAAGAGGGGGCACCTGACTTCAAGGAGCTTAAATTTTAATAGCAGAGACAAAAAATATATCATCCATATCATCCTGTATAAAAGAAAACAGAGTATACTAAATGTGGTAAAGCAGATACCAAATGTGGTGGAAATGCCAGTCAGATGGAGGTTACTCTTGACTAGGAGATAGGAAAATGCTCCCAGGGGTGTCTGAAGGCAAGTGGAAAGGGTGAACATTATGGGTATTCAGGATATAGGGACTATTATAACATAGTCATATATAACATGTTGACTATTATAGCATAATAAGGAAGGTTCAAGGTAGTCTGTAGATGAGAATAGTCTGATAAAGGCATACAGGGTGTAGAAATAAAAAGAGAATATCAGATAAATTGTTTTTAAGTTAGACAAAGGACACATTTGAAGATCAAATAAAGGGGTTAAGGATTTTTTTCCCAGTAGACAGTAAGTTGTCAGTGTCTTGCTCATAGGTGTGCTTGAGAAGGATATTTGGAGCATCCTTGCCAGTATAGGTTAAGTGCTGATCTATTTTCTCTAACCCCAGGGGAGGTAGAAATGGATTCATTGCTTCTGATACTCAAGATGCAATGCACTGGGCTTTGCAGACTTGGAGCTATATTTTTCTTTTATTGGTTGCTACTAGATTGATAGTCCGCCGGTCATAGCTCAGGCCAAGAAAACCAGCCTGGCTGGAATGATAGGGTATATTTTTTTCTTCTAGATTTTGAGCCTATGTGAACTCTGTGGGATTTGTGTTAAATCTAGGACAACTTTTCAATGCTATCTTGGTGTTCTTTTGTTGTATGTATATATTTATGCACACACACAGATGATATCTTCTACTTTTGGGAGAGAACTACCTATGGCATTTGCTCTGCTCATTCCCATTTTTATACCATATTAGATGCTTTGTGATTTGTGGATTTCTCTTCTACATAATTCAGGGTTTCTGCATCATAATATTTTAGTTACTTTTCTATTGCTGTGAAGAGACACTATGACTAAGGGAACTTATAAAAGAAAGCATTTAACGGAGGCTTGCTTATACTTTCCAAGGGTTAGCTTTTGTCTAGCAAGAATCAGTGCAGAGGGCAGGAACACATGGTGCTCTAGCAATAGCTTAGAACTTTTGTCTGATCCACAAGCACAAGGCAGAGAGAGAGAGAGAGAGAGAGAGAGAGAGAGAGAGAGAGAGAGAGAGAGAGAGGAAGAAGAAGAAGAAGAAGAAGAAGAAGAAGAAGAAGAAGAAGAAGAAGAAGAAGAAGAAGAAGAAGAAGAAAAAGAAGAAGAAGAAGAAGAGGAGGAGGAGGAGGGTGAGAGTGAAGAGGAGGGGGAGGGAAAGGGGAAGGGGGAGGGAATGACTTGTGCTTTTGGAATCTCAAAACCTTAAAACTCACCCTAGTAACACATCTCCACCACAAGGCCAGACCTCCTAATCCTTTTCAAGTAGTTTCACAAACTGGGGACTAAAGAATCAAATATGAGCTTATGTGGCCATTATTGCTCAAACCACACATATGTATATTAAACTAGCTTATGGTGAGGAGAACGTGGAATTATATCTGAAATATCTCTTTATATTATTCTCCATGTTTATTCTGAATTAATGTCATGACATAGTGAGGTTTATGGCACAGGAATACATTTCTGAGAGAAATAAAACTGGAGGAGTTAGAGAAAGAACTGAAGGAGCTGAAGGGGTTTGCTACCCCATAGGAAGAACAACATCAACCAACCAGACCTCCTAGAGATCCCAGGGACTAAACCACCAACCAAAGACTACACATGGAGGGACCCATGGCTCCAGACACATATGTAGCAGAGGATGACCTTGTTGGGCATAAATGGGAGGAGATGCCCTTGGTCCTATGAAGGCTCAATGCCCCAGTGTAAGGAAATGCCAGGACAGGGAAATGGGAGTGGGTGGGTGGTGGGGGGAGCACCCTCATAGAAGCATGGGTAGGGGGAGGGGATAGGGAATTTCTGGAGGGAAAACCAGGAAAGGGGATCACATTTGAAATGTAAATAAATGAAATATCCAATAAAAAAGATTTTACAACAAAATAAAACCCCAGTGTCTATATAAGCATGACCCTCCTTGAAAGCTTTTAATAAAATTTATCTTGAGAAAATCTAGGTGGTAGACCCAGTATTGGGGCATTCTTGCTATAAAAGTGTGAAGACCTGGGTTGAGATCCTCAGTACCCATGTAGAAAGCACATTCCCTACGTTCCCAGAACTGGGGAAGTAGAGAAAGAAAGATTCCAGGAGCTTGTTGGCCAGCTGCTCTAAATAGTTTGTAAGCTCCAGGTTTCATAGAGTAAGATACCCAGTGTCAGTATATAAACTCTGTACATGTACACATTCAACACACACACATACATATACACACACACCAGAGGAAGACAGGAAGGGAAGAGAGGGAGAGGCAGGGAGCAGGAGAGAGACAGAGAGAGAGAGAGAGAGAGACAGACAGACAGACAGACAGAGAGACAGACAGAGAGACAGAGCGAGACAGAGAAAGAGACATAGAGACAGAGACAGAGAGACAGAGAGAGAAAGGGAAGAAGGGAGGGGAGGGGAGGGGAGAGAAGAGAGGAAATGGGGAAAGCCAGTATAAGCTTGTTCAATAAATTCTTAAATTGAGATAAATGCCCAGGTTTGAGGGACATTCAAATAACAAAAGAAGAAGTGAAGCTTTCAACTTGAAAAAGATGATGAATGTTGGTAGATCATAAAGTTAATAAGTTTTTAACAACATTAAAACATAGGGGTCAGAAAGATGTCTCAGTGACTAAGAACATGCACTGCTCTTGAAGAGTTTACTACTTCATTTCCTAACACTCATAGCAGGTGACTTACAATCACCTATGCCTCCTGTTCCTACACACTCTTTTTGCCTCTGCACGCAATTGTACTTGTGGTAAATATAAACTCCTGGAAGTATATACATAGATAGATAATAAAATCTATTAAAACATCAAAAACTTGGACGTTTAGGTCAAAAGAAGAAAAGTTTGTTGTGGAAGGACCTACTCAATTTGGAACTTTTTTTGTTTTGCAATTCTAGTATAAAATTGACCATTCTTCAATGATGCTAAGTATCCATCTCTTCTTATATGTTCTATAGTCACTTCAGTGAGTTAATGAAGGGGTGTGTGTGTGTGTGTGTGTAGGTGGAGTTGGAAGTCAGAGGTGCCTTCATTCCCCTTATTGCTCCTTTCATTTGTCATTTATCAATAAGACTTCCTTAGCTTCCCTTTATAAAGCAATGGCTTGAATTAAGTCTCCCTTGCTTCATAGCTATTGAAATTATCTCCCTAACCAGTTTCTGAGTCTATTGTGGTAGAACACTATGTCATACTTCTTTTAACACTTTCTTCAGTTATGTAGCAATTCTGGGATGTTTGTCCCCAGTAGGAGCATAATAGATGCTTTCAGAATCTGTGAAATGATTTCAGAGGACATGATGTACCAAAGCTATATGGAGAAACAAAGCGGTGACGTGAAACCAGATGTGTGTCTGTATTCACTAAAATAGTTAAACCCTTAAGCACAAAGAATGCAGTATTATTTCTTCTCCCTGCAATAGTTTTAGAGAATTGTGTACCAAATTTGTTTTCATTTATGTGAAAAATAACTCATTTCTGTAAACCACCTTTCAGTCTTTCAATCAAGGCCATGATTCAGGTTCTCTTTATTTCTGACAGCATTGTCATCTTTTACCTGGGAAGTGAAAGAAATTTTGAATAGTGACTTTTGAACTCCTTGAGTAATTCTCTTAAGTCTTTCTGAAGGGCTGAGTGCCAGTCATCTGTGCAGTCCCTGAGTCTATTATTCATTACACTGTTCCTCTGCTAAAATTCTTTTCATCCTTTGAGAATTTGATAACTGACCCGTGTTTAATTGCATTTGTCAAAATACATCTTAGCCTTCTCTACCTGCCCCCTCATTTTTCCTTTGAAGCCTTGGCTTCCCTGATTTTAGGTTGAGGAGGACTGGGGTGGGTGGGAGTTGATGCCTGGGCTTTTTCAGTACCAGCAGCAACATTAGTTCTATATTTTTTTGTTCTGCCACTGAAAATGCCTCAGCCCACACATAACTGGTTCTTATTCTCTTCCTGTTCCCCCCACCCACATCATCTTCCTGCTCCCTCTCCCTACATGCCTGCTCCCCTTCTAAGTGGCCACTTGTATTCAAAGTTCTAGAATGGTTTCATTCAACACTGTCACAGTCCCTGTTGATGGTAAACTCTTCCGTTTTATCTGCGGCCCCCAGTAAATGAGTTTGCATTTAATATTTTAAGGAGTTTTCTTTGTTTCTGACATTTTTTCCACCCACAGATACTTGTACTTATGTGGCTTGCTGTCACTTTTTCTTTCTGCCAGTTGGTTGGCAGGAACCAATCTCCTCCAGAAGATGTGAGAGGATCATCCTGTCACTTAGGAAATCTGTCTCATCGTTATCTGACATTGGCTACAAGTGCTCACTTTCTCTTTGGGTGAGAAAGACAGACTTAACAAGAAGAGGGACAAATTAAGAATTTGGCAGAGGTTGCTAAAAGTTTCAAGTGATCAGGCTGGACACTTGAAAATTTGGGGGTTGAACTTATGTCCTGAGTTGACCTCCTATTAGATTTTTTTTCATTAGTTAATTAATTAATTAATTTCCATCCAAAATGTTGCCCTCAGTCCCCACTCACAGAGTTCCTATCCCATCCTTCTTCCTTTCAACTCTGAGAGAATATCCCCCCACCCCATTCCCCTGAGGCATCAAATTTCTACAGGATTGAGCACACCCCCTCCCAACTGAGGCCAGATAAAGCAGCCCTCTGCTACATGTGTGGTAGGGATCTCCTACCAGCCCATGTATGCTTGCTAGTTGGTGGCTTAGTCTCTGGGAGCTACCAGGGGTCTGGGTTAGTTTACGCTGTTGGTCTTCCTATGGGGTTGCCATCCCCTTCAGTTCTTTCAGTCCTTCCTCTAACTTTTTCATAGGGGTCCCTGACCTCAATCCAATGTTTGGCTGTAAGCATTCGCATCTGTCTGAGTCAACTGCTGGTAGAGCCTCAGAGAGAACAGTCATGCTAGTCTCCTGTCTGCAAGCACAACATGGCACCAGTAAGAGTGTCAGGGTTTGTTGCCTACCCATGGGATGGATTCCAAGTTGGGCTGGTCACTGGTCTCTGCTTCAGTTTCTGCTCCATTTTTTTTATAGGTGGGTTGGTGTCCCCATTCCTCCACTGGGGTTCCTGTCTGACTGGAGGTCATCTCTTCAGGTTCAATATCCCTACAGTTGGGCATTTTGGCTAAGGTCACCCACAATGATTCCTGGGAGCCTTCCTCATCTAAGGTCTCTTGGACTTTCTGGAGTAGAGGTTCCCCCCACTCTCTAGCTCTGGTAGCTGCATATTTCCATTCATTCTCCTGGTCATCTGGACTTCTCTCCTGTATCACCCCAATACCTGATCATGCCCTCCATTTCCCATCCCCACCCCCTCTCCTGCCCAGGTCTCTCCCTCCTGCTGCCTCCCATGATTATTTTGTTCCCCCTTCTAAGTGGGAGTGAAGCATCCTCACTTGGGTCTTCCTTCTTGTTAAACTTCTTATGGTCTGTGGGTTGTGCCATGGATATACTTTATTTTTTGTCTAATATATACTTACCAGTGAGCACATACCATTCATTTTCTTTTAGGACTGGGTTATCTCACTGAGGATGTTATTTTCTAGTTCTACCCACTTGCCTGCAAAATCCATGATGTATTTGTTTTTAATAGCTGAGTAGTATTTCATTGTGTAAATGAACCATATTTTCTGTATCCATTCTTCAGTTGCGGGACTTCTGGGTTGTTTAAAGCTTCTGGCTATCACAAATAAGTCTGTTATGAACATAGTGGAGCACATATTATTGTGCTATGGTGTAACATCTTTTGGGTATATACCCAGGAGTGGTATAGCTGGGTCTTCTGGTAGAATTATTTTCAGTTTTCTGATGAACTTCCAGATTGATTTCCAGAGTGGTTGTACCAGTTTGCAATCCTACCAGCAATGGAGGAGTGTTACTGTTTCTTAGTATCCTAGCCAGCCAGCATCTGCTGTGACCTGAGGTTTCTTTTTGTTTGTTTGTTTGTTTTTGCTTTTTTTTTTTTTACCTTAGCCATTCTGACTGGTGAAAGGTGGAATCTCAGGGTCGTTTCGTTTTGCATTTTCCTGAAGACTAAGGATGCTGAACATTACTTTCAGTGCTTCTTGGCTATTTGAGATTTCTCTGTTGAGAATTCTCTGTTTAGTTCTGTACCCCCATTTTTTTAACTTTAGGTAATTTATTTAACACAAAATATTGAAAGTCATTTATACATATAGTTTATTTTTAAAAAAAATATCCACACTATTTCACTTTTTAAAATTTGAAATGCTAAATAAGTCTTGTATCTGCTGTGGATCCATACAGCCCAGAAAGGACCCTGAAGGGCTCTGTCCCTCAAAGGAGCTTTACTGTTACTGTTCTGTACCCCATTTTTAAATTAGGTTATTTTGCTTTTTTGAGCCTAACTTCTTGAGTTCTTTATATATTTTGGATATTAGCCCTATATCCTATGTAGGGTTAGTAAAGATCTTTTCCCAATCTGTAGGCTGCTGTTTTCTCCTATTGACCATGTCTTTTGCCTTACAGAAGCTTTTCAGTTTTAAGAGGTCCTATTTATCAAATGCTGATCTTAGAGCCTGAGCCATGTGTTCTGTTCAAGGATATTTATTCTGTGTCAATGCTTTCAAGACTATTTACCACTTTATCTTTCATTAGTCTCAGTATATCTGATTTTATTTTGAGTTCCTTGATCCACATAGACTTGAGCTTTGTTTAGGGTGATAAATCTGGATCAATTTGAATTCTTCTACTTTCAGTCAACCAATTAGACCAGCACCATTTGTTAAAGATGCTTTCTTTTTTCCCATTGTATGGTTTTGGCTTCTTTGTCAAAAATCAAGTGTCTGTATGTCTATGGATTTATTTCTGGGTCTTCTTTTCAATTCCATTGATCAACCTCTGTGCAAATATCATGTCATTTTTAAAAATCACTAAGTTCTGTAGTACAGCTTGAGGTCAGAGTTGGTGATTCCTCCAGAAGGTCTTCTTTTGCTCAGAATTGTTCTGGCTATCCTGGGTTTTATTTTTTCATATGAAGTTGAGAATTGCTCTTTCAATGTCTGCAAATATATACTTATAGTTTAAATGAAATTTTCTTCTCTGAGTTGATAACATTGTTCTCAGGAGTCAAAGACCATATAACAAGAACCCAATCACCAGGAATGAAATAAAACATACAGCTTGTTTCTCTTGCCTTTGGTTGTGCCCCTGAAGTAGAATGTACGTCCCGATTACTGAAGACACCATGCACTTCAAGTATAGGACCTAGAAGTCTTTGAGCTGAGATTAGCATAGTGCAGCTTTCATGGTGCCACAAGGTACCTTCGTGGTAATCAACAGCTCTCTAATTTGGCTTAAGATCTTCTCAACAAAAGGGAAAACATACCTTGTATGTAAAGTTAACCAGCTACCTGTCACTAGTGAAATCTTGGTTGCTGGAGAAGAAATTACAACCAACACTTTACTAAACCAGTATAATTCCAACTACACTTTAAGTATTTGTTCTTATACCCACATATAAGTATGGCTTTCACCCTATATCAAAGAAACTTTTCTTCACAAGAGATAGAGACCATTGCAAAAATCCATAGCCAGTTAAAATGCAGAGTTGTGTAACCTGTCCAGATGGATATACCTAGTAAATAGCTACTGTACTTAAGACTTAGGAAACATTGTAGAGGAGGGTCCTGGAAGACTGTAAAAGCCAAGGGATCATGGAGGAGGTTATTGTGAGATTCTGTCTTCTAGGAATGTCAGAAGCTGCACCATAAAGTCTTACAAAGAAAATTGCTTTAAAAAGTATAATAGTAGGCAACCTAACATGACTAGGGGTTGAGGGTTGAGCCCAGGAGGCTCTAACTTCATAAAAAGAATTATAGGTGACCAAGGAATGCTGAGGTTGGGAGAAATAGTCTATCCAGGGAAGAGCATCTTGACTGACTTATTAGGTACAAATAACATTATACAGATTAAAAATGTTATATTTGGTGACATATACTTATGTACAAAGATGTATATAAAACAATTAATGAAAAATATCATGAGTTTGAAAGAGAACAAAGAGGCTTCTATGGGAGGATTTAGAGGGAGAAAAGAGTAGGGGAAATGATGCGATTATAATTATAATCTCAAAATTAAAAGAAATAATAGAGACAACCGTGTATCATTTTCTGTTTTAACATTTGAATAATAATTAAAATGTTTATGAGATTACTATGATCGTAAATGAACCATCAAAATACATAGAGATGATTAACAGTGTCTCACAGAACAAGGGGATGATAGTAAAATGTTGACAAATGACAAGTGTGTAACTTGTTGAATGTTGTTAAGGATGCTAGTCTTGAAAAACAGTAGGGGCTGGAGAGATGACCTCACAGTGAAGAAATCATACTGTTCTTGTAGAGGATCTGGGTTTGGTTCCTAGTATTCAAATTAGGTGAACCACAACCTTCTGTAATTCCAGGTCTAGGGCATCAAACATCCTTTTCTACACTCCACAGACACATGCACTCATATCTATATACCTACCCCTCTTGAATTTGTAAATAATTGAAAATAAAAATAAAACCATTAAAACTATTTGTAGGAATGTGACTATCTATCTATCTATCTATCTATCTATCTATCTATCTATCTATCTATCTATCTATCTATCTATCTATCTGTCTGTCTTTCTATCTATCTAATAGTGTTCCAATAATGCAAATTATTTTGTAAAATAAATATACAAAGTAATAAAGAACAATATTGGATTTCAGTTAAAAGAGAGAGAATGAATGAATGAGTGAAGGAATGAATTTTGATTTCTGTAGGAAAAACAAAACTCTAGTCAGGAGTCTTAAATATGCTATTATACAGAGTACTGAGACAGAGTTGTTTGAATATTTTTGAATACTATCTTTTCTGGAAGTACCAAATATTTCTGTAATTTAAAAACTATCAAATTTTATTTCCCATGATAGATAGAGGAACTTTAAGGAAATGCTTGCAAAGGGATGATATGTGACATACCAGATTAGAAGCTAGTGAGGTTTTAAACAATTTGAAAAAAATCACTCCTGAAAGTATACAATAGATTCTTGCTTGAGAAGTTTTCAGTATCTTGAAGATTACATTTTATTAGGAGCTAAGCCAGATCCTCCCTACTCTGTTCTCCTATTGCACAAGCATCCCTAAGTAGTAGGTCTCTCCAGATTTATGTTAGAATATAGAAAATGATGTATCTACATGCTTTACTAACAAAATTAATGAGGCATAGATGGGAAAAAGAAATTAATCATGCAGAGTAGATTCTGTTTTATTGAAAGGTCATCTTAGGTAAAAGCCTCTATTTGTGTTGGGAAGCAAAAGTTGATTGTCCTCTTTTAGTACATACCTTTGCTTCTCTACCCTCTACTCTAATAGCTACATGAACCAAGGGCAGATTAGAGAAGTAATGAGGAAACTAAATTTTATATGATTTACGTCACCTTTCTCAAACACAGGAGAAACAATAGAAGAAGAACCAACTGAAAGTCAAATTAAGGGGGAGGTGGTTATATTTTTCTTATCATTAGTTGCAAACTGAGGATTGGAAAATTTGAAATGGGAAGTTACAGCAGCTGCTGGAAGTGGCCCTCCAATTGTTACATGAGTCAATGGAAGGAAAGAAATTTCTGTGGTCTGTGAATTATATCTTGAGTATTCCGAGCTTCTGGACTAATAGCCACGTATCAGTGAATGCATACCATGTGTGTTCTTTTGTAATTGGGTTACCTCACTCAGGATGATATTTTCTAGTTCCAGCCATTTACCTAAGAATTTCATGAATTCATTGTTTTTAGTAGCTGAGTAGTATTCCATTGTATAAATGTACCACATTTTCTGCATCCATTCCTCCATTGAGGGACATCTGGGTTCTTTCCAGCTTCTGGCTATTATAAATAAGGCTGCTATGAGCATAGTGGAGCATGTGTCCTTATTACATGTTGGAACATCTTCTGGGTATATGCCCAGGAGTGGTATAGCTGGGTCCTCAGAAGGAAGACCAAAGTGTGGATACTTCAGTCCTTCTTAGAAGGGGGAACAGAATACCCATGGGAGAAGATAGAGAGAAAACGTGTGGAGCTGAGCCTGAGGGAAATGCCACCCAGAGACTGCCCCACCTGGGGATCCATCCCATATTCAGTTACCAAACCCAGACACTATGGAGGATACCAACAAGTACTTGCTGACAGGAGCCTGATATAGCTGCCTCCTGAGAGGCCCTGTCAGTGCCTGACAAATACAGAGGGGGATGCTGTCAACAAACCACTGGACTGAGCACAGGACTCCCAATGGGGGATCTAGAGAAAGGACTCAAGGAGCTGAAGGGGTTTGCAGCCCCATAGAAGGAACAACAATATGAACCAACCAGTACCCCCCAGAGCTCCTTGGAACTAAACCACCAACCAAAGAATACACATGGAGGGACCCATGGCTCCAACTTCATATGTAGCAGAGGATGGTCTTGTTGGACATCAATGAGACGGGAGGCCCTTGGTCCTGTGAAAGCTCATTGCCCCAGTGTAGGGGAATGCCAGGACAGGGAAGCAGGAGTGGGTGGGTTAGTGAGCAGGGGGAGGGGGGATGTGATAGGGGGTTTTTAAAGGGGAAATGAGGAAAGGGGATAACATTTGAAATGTAAAAAAGAAAATATCAAATAAAAACACTTCTGAATGACTTCGTTTTCTTGCATGTGTGATAAGGAAATTTGTGTGAACCTGTATACTGATGTTGGGAAGAATGGAAGAAGCTTTAGGTTGGAGTTCAGATTAGTTGGAGTTTTTAAGGTTACTTCTAACATCTGTTCCCTTTGTCGTCTTTGGTTAAAAACAGTTCTCAAACATGAGAAAAACTATTTTGGTTCAGATCCAATTGAGTCAGTGCTTACCTACAACTATGCTTTATTATCTTAGTCTTATATATGAGAAACCAAAAATTCAGATGGCTTAAGAGTATTTTCCAAGGCTACATGATAGAGAAATAAAGCCACAGGGATCTGAAACCAAAGGTTTTTGCATGTGTTCTGTCCTCTTTAGCATTTGAGGGTCAGGCTAATCCCTAGGGTTCCATTTTGGTGTCAGGAGTCACCTAAGCACTGGAGTTATTGTCCCCATGTAACTTTGTTTCAGAATGTCTTCTCATAGATAGTTCCCATTGAGTACTGATTGCTGCCTAAAAGGGTCAGAATTATTCTATTTGGGGACATTATACATTAAAAGAAGTGACAGAAAATACATGCACACAGTAAGATTTTGTTTAAGAAATTCACTGCATATGCATTTCATGCTCACAGAAAAATCTGCATCCAAACCTGACACTTTCTTTGTAAGCTTGCAAGTTCTAATTTTTGAGGGTTTACCAACCACGTAGGCATCATTTCAAAGCTTTTTATGTATAAATTAAAGCAATATCGTTGACAAGCTAGAGACTACTATAGCTAGAACCATGAGTATGTGCAGTCTCCACAAGCCTACATAATGCTATGCAAAAGTACAATGTGTGATATATTAGAAATATTCCTTTTTTCTTTTTTATTGGTTATTTTATTTATTTATATTTCAAATGTTATCCCTCTTCCCAGTTTCCCCTCTGCAAACCCCCATTCCTATCCACCTTCCCCATGCCTCTCTGAGGGTGCTCCTCCATATGCCCACCCACTTCTGCCTCAGCACCAGAGCATTGCCCTACCTGGGTCATTGAGCCTCCACAGGACTGAGAGACTCCCCTCCTAGTGATGCCTGATAAGGCAATCATCTGCTACATATCCAGCTGGAGCCATTGGTCCCCCCCATGTGTACTCTGGTTGGTGGTTTAGTCCCTAGGAGATTTGGGGCTTCTGGTTGGTTGATATTGTTGTTCTTCCTATGGGGCTGCAAACCCCTTCAGCTCATTCAGTCCTTTCCCTAACTCCTCCATAGTGGTCCCCATGCTCAGTTCGATGTTTGGGTATGTGCATCCGCATTTGTATTGGCCAAATTCTGCAGAGCCTCTCAGGGGACAGTTATACTAAGCTTCTGTCAGTAAGCTCTTCTTAGCTTCAGCAATAGTGTCTGGGTTTGGTGTAGGCAAATGGGATGGATCCCTAGGAGAGTCCTTTGTTTAGCTCTGTACCCCATTTTTTAATAGGGTTATTTGTTATGTGGAGTCTAAGTTCTTGAGTTCTTTGTATATATTGAATATTAGCACTCTGTCAGATGGAGGATTGCTAAGAATCTTTTCCTAATATGTCGGTTGCCGTTTTGTCTTGTTGACAGTTTCCTGTGCCTTACAGAAGTTTTGCAGTTTTATGAGGTCCCATTTCTCAGTTCTTTATCTGAGAGCATTAACTGTTGATGTTTTGTTCAGGAAAATTTCCCCTGTTTTCATGTGCCCTAGGCTCTTCCCCATATTCTTTTCTATTAGTTTCAGTGTGTCTGCTTTTATTTTGAGGTCCTCAATCCACTTGGACTTGAGCTTTGTACAAGGACATAAGAATGGATTGATTTGCATTCTTCTGCATGCTAACTGCCAGTAGAATCAGCACCATTTGTTGAAAAGGCTATCTTTTTTCCACTGGATGGTTTTAGCTCCTTTGTCAAAGATCAAGTGAGCATAGGTGTGGGGTTCATTTCTTGGCCTTCAATTCTATTCCATTGATCTACCTGCCTGTCACTGCACCAATATGTTGCAGTTTTATCACTATTGCTCTGTAGTACAGCTTGAAGTCAGGGATACTGATTCCCCTAGAAGTTCTTTTATTGTTGAGAATAGTTTTAGCTATCCTGGGGTTTTTTTTTTATTCCAGATGAATTTGAGAACTGCTCTTTCTAACTCTATAATGTATTGATTTGGAAATTTGATGGGGATTGCATTGAGTCTATAGATTGCTTTTGGGATGATGTCCATTTTTACTATATTAATCCTGCCAATACATGAGCATGGGAGATCTTTCCATCTTCTGAGGTCTTCTTTGATTTGTTTCTTCAGAGGCTTGAAGATCTTGTCACACAGAACTTTCACTTGTTTGGTTAGAGTTACACCAAGATACTTTATATTGTTTGTGACTATTGTGAAGGGTGTCATTTCCCTAATTTCTTTCTCAGCCTGTTTATCCTTTGAAGGCTACTGATTTGTTTGAGTTGATTTTATATCCCTCCACTTTGCTGAAGTTGTTTATCAACTGTAGGAGTTCTGTGGTGGAGATTTTGGGGTTGCTTAAGTATACTATCATATCATCTGCAAACAGTAATAGTTTGAACTCTTCCTTTCCAATTTGTATTACTTTGACCTACTTTTGTAGTCTAATTTTCTAGACAGAACATCAAGTACTATATTGAATAGATATGGGGAGAGAGATAGAGGGAAACCTTGTCTAGTCCCAGTTGTTAATGAGAGTGCTTCAAATTTCTCTCCATTTAGTTTGATGTTGGCTATTGGTTTGCTGTATATTGGTTTTACTATGTTTAGGTATGGGCCTTGAATTCCTGATCTTTCCAAGACTTGTAACATGAAAGGATGCTGAATTTTGTCAAATGTTTTTGAGCATCTAATGAAATGAATTTTTCGTTGAGTTTTTTTGTGTAGTGGATTACATTGATGAATTTCCATATATTGAACCATCCCTGCATCCCTGGGATGGTGCCTACCTGATCGTGGTGAATGATCGTTTTGATGTGTTCTTGGATTCAGTTGGAAAGAATTTTATTGACTATTTTTGCATCAATATTCATATGGGAAATTATTCTGAAGTTCTCTTTCTTTGTTGGATCTTTGTGTGGTTTTGTTATCAGAGTAATTGTGGTTTTATAGAACGAGTTGAGTAGTGTTCCTTCTGTTCCTATTTTGTGGATTATTTTGAAGAGTATTGGTGTTAGGTCTTCTTTGAAGGTCTGATAGTATTCTGTATTCAAACCATCTGGTCTTGTGCTTTTGTTGGTTGGGAGAATTTCAATGAATTTTTATATTTCTTCAGGGGTTATGGGACTGTTTACATGATCTATCTGATCCTGATTTAACTTTGGTATTTGGTGTCTGTCTAGAAAATTATCCATTTCACCCAGATTTTACAGTTGTGTTGAGTATAGGCTTTTGTAGTAGCATCTGATGGTTTTTTTTTTTAAATTTCCTCAGTTTCTGTTGTTATATCTCCCTTTTCATTTCTGATTTTGTTAATTTGGATACTGTCTCTGTGCTCTCTGGCTAGTCTGGCTAAGGGTTTATCTATCTTGTTGATTTTTTCAAAGAACCAGCTCCTAGTTTGGTTGATTCTTTGTATAGTTCTTTTTGATTCTACTTGGTTTATTTTAGCCCTGGGTATGATTTCCTGCCTTCTACTCCTCTTGGGTGTATTAGTTTCTTTCTGTTCTAGAGCTTTCAGTGGTGCTGTTAAGCTGCTAATGTATGCTCTCTCCAATTTTTTTGAGGCACTCAAAACTATGAGTTTTCCTCTTAGCACTGCTTTCATTGTGCCCCATAAGTTTGGGTATGTTGTGCCTTAATTTTCATTAAATTCTAAAATGTATTTGATTTATTTCCTTATTTCTTCCTTGACTAAGGTATCATTGAGTAGAGCATTGTTCAACTTCCATGTGTCCGTGGGATTTCTGTTGTTTTTGTTGCTTTTGAAGACCAGCCTTAATCTGTAGTGATCTCATAGGAGGCATGGGATTATTTCAATCTTCTTATATCTGTTGAGGTCTGCTTTGGTCAGTTTTGGAAAAGGTACCATGTAGTGCTGAGCAGAATGTATATTCTTTTGATTTAGGATGAGATGTTCTTTAGATATCTGTTTAATCCATTTGGTCCCTAACGTCTGTTAGTTTCACTGTGTCTCTGTTAATTTGTTTCACTGATCTGTCCATTGATGAGAGTGGGGTGTTGAAGTCACCCACAATTATTGTGTGAGGTGCTGTGTGTGCTTTGAGCTGTATTAAAGTTTCTTTTACAAATGAGGGTGCCCTTGCATTTGGAGCATAGATGTCCAGATTTGTGAGTTCTTCTTGGTAGACTTTTCCTTTGATGAGTATGAAGCGTCCTTCGTGTCTTTTTTGGTGACTTTTCATTGAAAGTCAATTTTATCCGATATTAGAATGACTACTCCAGCTTGTTTCCTGGGACCATTTGCTTAGAAATTTGTTTTCCAGCCTTTTACTCTGAGTTAGTGCTTGTGTTTGACTGAAGTGTGTTTTCTGTATGTAGCAAAATGCTGGGTCCTGTTTAAGTATCCAGTCTGTTAGTCTATGTCTTTTTATTGGGGAATTGAATCCATTGATGTTAAGAGATATTAAGGAATAGTTATGGTTGCTTCCTATTATTTTTGATGTTATTTTTATATTTGTGTGTTTATCTTCTTTTGGGTTTGTTGAAAGAATATTACTTTCTTGCTTTTTCTGTGGTGTAGTTGCCCTGCTTGTGTTGGTGTTTTCCATCTATTATCCTTTGTAGGGCTGGATTTGTGGAAAGATATTGTGTAAATTTGGTTTTAGCATGGAATATATTAGTTTCTTCATCAATAGTAACTGAGAGTTTTGCTGGATATCGTAGCCTGGGCTGCCATTTGTGTTCTTCTAGGGTCTGATGATACCTGCCCAGGATCTTCTGGCTTTCATGGTCTCTGGTGAGAAGTCTTGTCTAATTCTGATAGGTCTGCCTTTAGATGTTACTTGACCTTTTTCTCTTAGTGCTTTTAATATTCTTTCTTTGTTTAGTACTTTTGGTGTTTTGAATATTATGTGACTGGAGGAATTTCTGTTCTGGTCCAGTCTATTTATTGTTCTGTAGGCTTCTTGCATGTTCATGGGCATCTGTTTCTTTAGGTTAGGGAGGTTTTCTTCTATAATTTTGTTGAAGGTATTTACTGGCCCTTTAATTTATAAATCTTTGCTCTCTTCTATAACTGTAATCCTTAGATTCAGTCTTCTCATTGTGTCCTTGATTTTCTGGATGTTTTGGGCTACAAGCTTTTTGAATTTTGCATTCTCTTTGACTGTTGAGTCAATGTTTTCTATGGTATCTTCAGCACCTGAGAGTCTTTCTTCAATCTGTTCTATGACTCCTGAATTCTTTCCAAGGTTTTCTATCTCCAAAGTTGTCCCCCTTTGTGATTTTTTTTATTGTTTCTACTTCCATTTTTAGATCCTGGATGGTTTTGTTCAGTTGCTTAACTTGTTTGTTTGTGGTTTCCTGTAATTCCTTAAGGAATTTCTGTTTTTCCTCTTTAAGGGCTTTTACCTGTTGACCCATGCTCTCTTGTATTGCTTTAAGGGAGTTATTTATGTCCTTCTTGAAGTCCTCTATCAGCATCATGAGATGTGATTTTAAATCCAGATCTTGCTTTTCCAGTGTTTTTGGGTATCCAGGACTTGCTGTTGTGGGAGAACTCGGTTCAGACGGTGCCATATTGCCTTGGTTTCAGTTGGTAATGTTCTTTTGTTTGCCTTTTGCCATGTGGTTGTCTCTGGTGTTAGCTGGCCTTGCTGTCTCTGACTGTGGCTTATCTCTCCTGCAAGCCTGTGTATCTGTCCTCCTCGGATACCCATTCTCTCTGGGAGGAATTTAGGTACAGAGAGCTATGTATGATACAGGGTCAGCTCAGGTGTGCAGACAGATACCAAAAGGATCCTGTCTCCAGCTGATCCTTGGTTACTGTGTCGTGATGGCTCTGGGTAGATCCCTCTTGGGCCAGGAATTTGATGAGAGGTGGTGGTTTTACCTGTGCACACAGGTATGTAGGCATTCCTGGGAGACCAGCTCCATTGTGTTGGTATTTGTGTATGTAGCTCTGTGGCCCAAGAACAAGAAATGCCTGATGAAGAAGAAATGTTTCACATGTGATTTTCAGGGGGAAATTCTGTGTGTGATTCATTAGAGTTTTTGTAAAAAGACTTTTCTTTGTTCATGACATACATTTTAATAGTTGTGGTAAATATTGGCCAAGACAAGCTGCTTTTATGGGGAAATTCAAATTTTCAGGTTTGCCTTATGTCCCTATTATATTTAAATGAGCTGATCAAAGAAAAATAACTAAATCACATTAAGTTTACTATATTTTAACCATTGTATTTAGTAAGAAAAATGAATACTTAATAAAGGATTCTGAATTCAGAACAATGTAATGCATTTTAGAGATACTAATTTCTGTGGTAGATGTACAGTAAGATGAAAGTAAATATTAATAGGAATGAAGATCTTGGAAAATCTCACTCAAGTATAACCAAATGATCTAGATGTACATGTTGACATTCTCTTTTGCCCTATAAGCATTAGTATCACTTCATGTATTTAAAAGGAAAAAATAGTAAGCGCATTCTAAATTCAAAGTCAACTTTATGTTTTAATAGAGATAGGTTTGCAATTATAAAGAAAAGCACTTATAATGAAAAATTATATTTGAATTTACCCCCAAATATTTCACTTATGAAAGCCAATATCTCTGTGTTAATTCTCAGAAGTGCTTTTTATATATTACAGTTTATTTATTACTGGCTGTTTTTATGTTATAGTAAAAGAACCAACTAACTGCAACAGAGCCTTTATGGTCTACAAATCTAGAGTATCAATTTGCTCTTTACAGCAAAATTTCCAGATTCTTGCTTACATGATCTTTCGTCAAAAGTTTCATGCTAATACAACATCAATTTGCTGTGTAACTAATGAATGCATTGTTTCTTATATTAATAAACTACATTCCTCGATATTTTACTTATCTTTTAGAGGACTTAACGAGTCCCATATATATCATTAAATTTCTTACATGTGGCCCATTATATAATTTAATACTTCATTAGAGTGCAGTGATATACTCCTGATTTTTTTCATATTTTATTTCAAAATGCCTGTCTTTTGACTATTTTTGAGTCAACACTTTTATTATTGATTTTTGGAATTCTATCTATTTTAAATATTAATTTATTTTTACTGTTGCATGAATCAAGGATTCATCCCTTCATTATGTTAAGAAGTAATTCATTTTAGAAGTATGTTTATCTTTTATTAATTTCTCTTTTTTAATTAACTTTTTATTAGTTATTTTCTTTATTTACATTTCAAAAGCTACCCCCTTTCCATGTTTCCCCTCTGAAAATCCCATATCCCCTCCCACTCCCCCTGTTCACTAACCTACCCCCTCCTGATTCTCTGACCCCAAATTCCCCTACTCTGGGGCAATGAGACTTCTCAGGACAAAGGTCCTCTCCTCCCTTTGATGTCCAGCAAGGCCATCCTCTAATACATATTCAGCTGGAGCCAGGGTCCATCCATGTGTACTCTTTGGTTAGTGGTTTAGTCTCTGGGAGATCTTGGGGTACTGGGTGGTTTATATTGTTGTTCCTCCTATGGGACTGCAAACCCCTTCAGCTCCTTGGGTCCTCTCTCTAGTTCCTCCATTGGAGACCCTGTACTCAGTTCAAAGGTTGGCTGAGACCATCCCCCTCTGTATTTGTCCTGCACTGGCAGAGCTTCCTAGGTGACAGCTATATCAGGTTCCTGTCAGCAAGCACTTGTTGGCATCCACAATAGTGTCTGGGTTTGGTAACTGTATATGGGATGGATCCCTAGGTGGGGCAGTCTATGGATGGTCTTTCCCTTAGTCTCTGCTCCACACATTGTCGCTGTATTTCCTCCCATTGGTATTTTGTACCCTATCTAAGAAGGACCAAAGTATACACACTTTGTTTTTCCTTCTTCTCGAGCTTCATGTGGTCTGTGAATTATATCTTGGATATTTCAAGCTTCTGGACTAATATGCACTTATCAGTGAGTATATACCATGTGAGGTCTTTTGTTATTAGGTTACCTCACTCAGGATGATATTTTCTAGTTCTATCCATTTGCCTAAGAATTTCATGAATTCATTGTTTTTAATAGCTGAATTGGACTCCATTGTGTAAATGTACCACATTTTCTGCAACCATTCCTCTGTTGAAGGACATCTGTGTTCTTTCCAGCTTCTGGCTATTACAAATGATGCTGCTATTAACATAGTGGAGAATGTGCCCTTATTACATGTTCGAGTATTTTTTGTGTATATGCCACGGAGTGGTATAGCTGGGTTCTCAGGTAGTACAATGCCCAATTTTCTGAGGAACCACCAGACTGATTTCCAGAGTGGTTGTACCATCTTGCATTTCCACCGGTAATGAAGGAGTGTTCCTCTTTCTCCACATCCTCACCAGCATCAGCTGTCATCTGTGTTTTTCATCGTAGCCATTCTGACTTGTATGAGGTGGTATCTCAGGGCAGTTTTGATTTGAATTTTCCTGATGACTAAGGATGTTGATCATTTCTTTAGGTGCTTCCCATCCCTTTGTGTTTCCTCAGTTGAGAATTCTCTGTTTATCTCTGTACCCCATTTTTAATAGGGTTCTTTGGTTCTCGGGAGTCTAACTTCTTGATTTTTTTGCATATGTTGGATATTAGTTCACTATAGGATATATGATTGGTAAAGATCTTTTCCCAATCTGTTGGTTGTAGTTTTATCCTGTTGACAGTGTCCTTTGCCTTATAGAAGCTTTGCAATTTTATGAGGTCCCATTTTCAATTCTTATTTTTTTTTAATCAATGAAATCATTTTATTGTTCATAAATTCTCTTTGTGCATGACAACTATGAACGCTTTGATTATGTTAAATTCTTCATATAGTACATTTATAACATATGGGCTTCCTCTGATGTTCTTTCTTTTGATTGAGATTGTCCTCAATCAAAAATTAAAAGGACTATTCTTTTACTCTCTGTTTTTGATGAGATTTTACTTTGAAACTAGTCATTTTAATTTTGTAAAACATCTCTAAAATATGATTGCCTTACTTGGAGTTTGGAGATATTTTGTGTTTTTAAGTGTAGAATTAGCCTGATATGAAAATGTTTTTCAGTTCTTTAGGGAATTTGCCAGTTCATCTTTTCCTTTGGTGGCATGCACAGTAGCAAAACAAACTTTACAGTAAAACAAAGCAATCTAGGCACAAGTGTAACTCTTCTCAGTTTTCCAAACATGGCTCAGCATGCATGGTTTGAGGTGTTAGTGGTCAGTTTCCATTCTAGTGCCTTATCAATTAGAGTAGCAGTCCACAATTGAAAAGGAGAGAATAATTATCAATATTTAGAAATCAAGGGCCCTCCTTTTTTTAAAAGCCACTGGGTTGATAGCAAAAATCAATTGAATTCCAAATTACCATCAAGTTCTCCCTGTACTTCCCAGTAGCCCCAGAACTTCCAAAAGTTCATCCAGTTTCTTTCAGTCTAAATATCCATTTGGACAGGTGTATTGTTTATCCTTCAATGCTGATGATTTTTTTGACATTGCACTACAGAGTTGGAGTTATTGAATGTTGGCATCTGTTTGTCCTTACATTTTCTTTTTGATAAGTATTTATTTTTCTCACTGTCATGATATGGAAGTAATATATTATTATAAAATCGGACACATGCCTATAGAAATTAGCTTCTTTTTCATATATATATATATATATATATATATATAATCATGTCTAGGTAATTTTTAAATAAAAATCAAGTAGCACTATGGAATACAGACTTAGTTAATGGTTTTCCCTTCTAATTATCAAACAACATTGTAAATCATGCTTTGCTTAGACACACCTATATTTCTGTATGATTCACTGATTTATAGTTTATTCGTAGACTCATGCATCCAAAACAACTATTGGCTTAATCTTTTCTGCGCTTCTGTTACAGAATTCCATAAACTACGTAATTGTTAAAACCTAGTAATCTGTTTGTTATAATTATAGAGGCTGAGAAGTTCAAGATCAAGTTTCTGGCATCTGATGAGTGTTTTCTATTTGTGATCTCTAAATCAAGAAAAACTGAATCAAAACTTTTTTGTAATGATATTAATTCACTATATTATCATAAGCTAAGCATACTTTTATGATCACTATATAACACTGTTGCAATGGAGATTAAATTTCCAAAACCATGAATTTTTCAGACACACTATATATTTTATAGCATTGTTATCACAACCCAAAGAAAGCCAGTAACTGTAAACATTTACTACCCGTTTTCCTTCAAATTCTATGCCATAGTATAACACTAACTTACATTTTTTTTTCTTCCCCAAGGCTTATTTTAGTCATTGCCTATAAATGTAATCTTAGAATACACAGTCTATTGTGAGTGGCTACTTTCACGTAAAGTATTGGAATGTTATTTCAAAGCTTCACTTGTTTTGGGATTTAACAGTACTCCATTTCATTTTTTAGGAATAATCTCAGTATATAGGCCAGTCTGGCCTCTAACTAGTAGTCCTCCGGCCTGCATTTCCAAGTGCTTGGATTTATAAGCCTACACTCCATTCCTTTTATGGCTAAATAATAATTGGCCTACAGTAGTATACCTTTGTCTATCCATTAATTAGCTGATAGGCATTTGGGTCTATCAACTTTTAAAAGTATATTATTTATTCTTTAGAATTTAAAATATATTTACAATGAATTTTGATCATTTCTACCCCCATTCTCTGGAGTTCTCTTTAAAAAAAAATAACTAACCAAATATAACTAGTGTTGCTTTTATATGATTGTAAGCCATGCACTAGATCCTAGGCAACATACCAGGGGTCATACCCCCACAGATAAGTAACTCTGTCTCCCCTAACAGCCTTTAACTAGAGATAGGGCTTTGTGAGGCTCTCCCTCATCCAAACTGGAATTTTGATGGTTTTGATCTTGTTTTGTACAAACAACAACAGATATGAGTTCAATATTGTAGCATCCCTGTCATGTCCAGTAGATACTGTTTTGTAGCAGTCCTCCAAATCTTCTGCCTCTTAAGATGTTTAGGTCCAATCTTTCATGATATTCTCACAGTGGGAGGAAAGTGATATAGATAGCTCATTTAGACATAAGCACTCCTTGGTCACTTGTTATCTGTATTTTGACTAATTATGAATATTCCTGTTAACCACCATCCAGAGCAAAATGAAGCTTCTGTGAAGATGGTTGGGAGGTGCACTGATATGTGAGTATAAAGTTAACTATTTAGAAGACAGTTTGATAGTATGATCATGTAGCAAAATAAAAATAGTGGGTTCTATCCTAGGGAATACAAACCCCTAGCTACAGTTTCTTGTTCTGGAGTACCAGGTATGAGTTCTGTCCTGTAGAGTGAGCCTTAAATTCAATCAGAAAGTGATTTGTTATCCTTATAACATTTATGCCACTATTTTACCCATTATGGTAATCATTACTGCAGTCTACAGGGTTCACAGCTGGGTAAGACTTTTAATAACTCCCCTTCCCCATCAGCCTACAAAACACCTTCTAGCACGATAAAATGTGGAAGCTTCTAGGTCATTACTAGCTTGGTTTCTGTATGTCCTGTGACTAAAGTATGTGATAATGTCATCAATATGGTCTTAACATTGTTTTAAAGCTTCATTTATGTTATAAAATTTATCAGTAATCCATTTCATTTTTAAAAATGGGACCTCAGTACATAGCCCAAATTATTTCATGGGTTTCTGGGACAGAGTATACCTCCAACTGACAATTAGAGGGGAGGTATCCAACACCTGACACTCTGCTTTTTGTTTGTTAACTTTGGCATATGGGAGAAGAATTATCTGTCTACCTCCATATAGAGTACCATCATTTATAAAGAAGCCCCTAAATTAAATTTATGGTCTTTATAAAATGTCTTTAGTGTTAACTTTCTCTCTGTCATCCTGCATTTCTGCCCTATCATCCATTACCCTCCCAATTTAAAATTTTTCTACCATTATTGTTCTTTCTTCCTGATACCACCTCTGGTGGTTTCAATATGCTTGGCTCAGTGAGTGGCACTATTAGGAGGTGTGGCCTTGTTGGAGTAGGTGTGGTCTTATTGGAGGAAGTATGTCATTGTGGGTGTGGGCTTCAAGACCCTTATCCTAGATGCCTGGAAGCCAGTCTTCTCCTGTCTGCCTTCAGATGAAGATATAGTTCTCTCAACTCCTGCTGCACCATGCCTGCCAAGATACTGCCATGCTCCCACCTTATGATAATGGACTGAACCTCTGAAGCTGTAAGCCAGCCCCAATTAAATGGTGTCCTAATAAGAGTTGCTTTGGTCATGGTGTCTGTTCACAGCAGTAAAACCCTAAGACACCACTTCTATCTTATTTCTTTCCATTAAGCTCTTTCTTTCTCATCCTCAATGACCCCTTTCTACATTTCTAGCTTCCAAATGTTCTGATTTAAACAAATAAATCTATAGATTCTAAGCATTAAAATACTGGGGGGCTAGAGAGATGGCTCAACAGTTAAGAGCACCTAACTGCTCTACCATAGTCCTTGCGTTCAGTACCCACATGATGGTTCACAATGTCTGTAACTCTAGTTCCAGAGACCCTAATGCCCATCAGGCATCCATGGGCATGGCACATGCATGGTTCTGATATATATCTGCAGAAAAAGCAGTCACACATTTAAATAATAATAACTAAATGTAAAAGATTCAAAATAGTTTACCTATACAGAATACATACTATGACAGGAGCATGTAGGTCTGAAGTAATCAGTACCACACTGTCTTTTACTTATGCAGGTTCTTTTTCTAGAAGGATTTTAGTTGGAATAACTGTATGTGGTGATCATCTCTACTGAGAGCAATGCTTTCTTTGGGAACAGTTCCTAAGTGACCTACCAAATATTGTCTTAGAGTTCACTTATTTTTAATAAGAATAAATACATTCTAATCAATAATTTAAAGGTATAGCAAATATTAGTAACAGTGGTTTATTATCTAGCAACATGTCCTACATATAAAAAGTATTTGGTATTCTTTTTCTGCAACATTGTTAGGGAACTGGAGGTGGGGTGGAAATGATCAAAACACATGGTACACACATAGGAAACTCTCAAATAATAAACAAAACATATATTTAAAATACATTTACAAAAGGACAGTAATCCAGAAAGTGTGGTATTAACATAAGGATAGTCAAATAGATCAATGGAAAAACATGAAATAACTTATCTATCTTTTGCTTTGTATATATACGTGTCCAGGGACTACATTGGATTGAGTAAACTATGCCATCTCTGTAAAAGATTCTTTCTCTCAGCAGATATTGAACATTTATAGTTCTTCATCTACATGTAAAGGGTGAGGCCATGGGGATTTTTCATGTCTATGTTGACATGGCTCCTGGTGTTGCAATTATTCTGGAATTTTTGAGGGAAAAATAGTGTTGAGATCTCATGGGTGTAGCTTCCTTGTAATAAGACAAACTGTCTCATAGCAGACACCTTTTGGCTGGCACAGTCTTTATGATCCATCTTCTGTAATGTTCTCTGAGAGTTATGTGCAGGGGTTGAATGGCAAATGTGCCATTTGAGGTAGGTTACCTCATAGTCTATTTTTATCATCCTAGTCCATGTCAAAATTATCCCTAACCCGGCTTTCACAACCACCTTATCATTAGTTGTCCCATTTAAATTCTTCTTTATTTTCTTTTCATGGTTGCTAGAATTATCTTTAGAAAGTATTACTCAGATGATTCTACTCTACTGGTTGAAATGCTATAAAAATTCTGATACATGGAGAGTGAAACTCAAATTCATTGTGATTTGACCTTAGGTTCTCTCTCTAATCTCATCTCTTACCCCTTCTCTTCATTTACTGCTATGTTAACCTTTCAGTTTAGAGCCATAGTGCTGGAACACTGTCCAAGAGTGCTGCTATGTGAGGAGAAATTCTGTTTGTAAGAACACGCCAAGGAAATAAGACCATAGTTTTGTGACTTCAGTTTCTTCAAAACACAGAATTCTTCTTGAAATATAGTTCTGTGCTCTTCCCATGTGTAGCAGGTAGGAGTAAGTTTACTTCAGATTGCTCATTATTGCTTGCTGTTGTGATTTAAATTTAAAATATTCTTCATATCCCTCTATGATAAAACACATTTTTGCCACATATAGCATGTCCATATGACCTTACTCATGTAATTCTTCTGAATCTTCTTAATCTTCAGAGTATAAATTGCTGATGCTCTGAATAATGTTGGCTATTGTATGAGAGTTTAGCTCATCTCATTTATTGGCTCCATTCTCCCAGGTCTCACCACCTCTATAGTAGTGAACACATGACATTAAACATTTTTCAAATGTGCTTTCATTATTAGCCTAAGATGCTGTTAAAATATGTGTTTGTGTGGCAGGCTATCTTAAAGATCATTTCTTCATTGAGACCATTCATAACCAGACAATCTAAATTACTGTTGCTATGTGAAACTCTGTTATATCATTCAACTTATTTATTATTGCAGTTATCCCTATTTTATATGCTGTTTTTTTATGAGTTGGACCAGAATATACTGAATTAATCAGTTATTGGATAAAGATTTTTCAAGAAAGATCATAGTTATCTATATAGATGAGATTAGCATCTGAGAATAGAGGCCATGTGTCATCAGGAACCTAGCAGTTGGAAGCATTTCTATGGAAGAGTATCTGAGCAGGGAACAGGTCCCCCATTGACTGTACAGTTCCCCAGTGTTTTGTTTGCAGATCCTCCAGTATTATGGAGAACTCTGTTCCTGGTGTATCATGGTTAATTTTCATTGTTAAATGATACAATTTATAGTTAATATGAGGAGATAAACATTTCTGGACACATCTATGAGGGATTACCTAGCTTAAATTAACTGAGATGAAAGACCCAGCCTAAATGTGGGAGATAATATTCCAGAATCTGAATGTCTTTGTTAAAAAGAAAGAAAGAAAGAAAGAAAAAGAAACAGAAAAAAGAAAAGAAAAAAGTGAACTGGGCACAGCGACTGACCTCCACTTCCTGTCAGGAATTTTGTTGCATCATTGAGAAAATAACTAATATAAGAGCAAAGCTTCAGAAAGTAGGTTGTGGAATAATTGTAGGTCCAACAACTACCAGCAAGCGGTCTGAACGCTATAACATTTATCTTTCTTCCTTCATTATTAATTCTAGATTGGCACTTAACTTCAGAACTTACACTGGTTTGGCATGCTTATTTGGTGATCCATATCCCACTGCTGAAAGATTATGGATTTTGTGGTTTCTCAGAGTTTGCAAAATTGTATATTATTGAAATTTTTATTTGATGTACTGAATGTGAGGGGTGGAGCATCCATGTCAAGGTATAAATGTGGAGGTCAGAGAATGACTTCTAGGAGTCAGTTATCTCCTTTCACAATATGGGTCCTGAAGATGGAACTCAGGTCAGTTTTGGCAATAAATAACTTTACCCACTGAGACATTTCTCCAGCTATTTGTATTCATTTTGAACACTGTTGACATTTTAAACTTGTGATGAAGTGTCTCAGTGGTTAGCTCAGGCCATGCTTACTCTTTATTGGGCAGAGAAAAATCACCTTAGAGTGTTTTCTCCATAATATGGTAACAGGTACAACCACTGTAATTGAAAAGCTAAATATGTCAGTGAAACAAATTGAAGGTTGATGAATATTTTTATATAGAAATGGTTTCAGGTGCTAAAAAAAAAACTGCCCATCGCCCTTTCTCAGTCAGCATAATAAGGCAGAAAGAAAATATCCAAAACCTCAAATAGCACAGTCAAAGTCTGTAAAGCTTAATTTAAGGCTTTATTTAAACTCTGAATTTGAGGTAAGCACAATTCCTCAAACAGACAAGCATTAAATATGTTTCTAAATTTGTAAAATTTTACTACAATTGGTCTCTAATAACTTTCTTCTTCTTGGAAAAATTATGGGTCTTTTCCTAGTAGAAATTTCTATATTTCTATGTCAAAAGCAACATATATGTATTCTTTTGATGACTTATAGAGAATTCTCTCAGATTCTGGGTACATCAAGCAGGAACTTAGATTTTGCCATATGAACAGCCAGAGTAATCAGCAAGTTTTGTTACAGAAAACAACTGCAAAGATGAACTCAATGACAGACTCAGGAACACGGTAAAAAGGTTATATTCTATTATAAGTCATATACATTGTATTTGTGCTTAGGACCCATTATTTTCCTACTATCTCCATGTAATGGGTCATTCATTCCACTCCATTCTTTATACGCTATGCCACTCCACCCCACTTCACCCTGCCATAGCTAGGCAGCACAGTCTCACAACAGACTTCAGGGTCCTCTAGCTCTTATATTCTTTACACAACCTTTTCTGAGACATCCTTTAAGCTGTAGGTGTAGAGGTTGTGTTCCAGTTGTATCAAGTGGAAATGATCCCTTGACAATGAATTGTTCCCTGCATTTTGACCACTTACGGTTTTCTATAATGGCTTCCATCTGCTGCAAAATGAAGTTACTTTGATGAGGAATGAGAGATATACTTATCAGTGGGTATTAAAAAGATGTAGTCAGGAATTAGACTGATTTAGGAAGGTGGAAGTGATGTGTTGTTCTTTAAACGTTGTGACCTTACTAGCTATGGGTAATTGGCCAGATTTCTATTACTGGCATGATTTCTGACCTGTTGAGTGGGATTTTTTTTATCATACTGGAGGGCTGTGGGAAACCTCCAAGAAAAATATTGTCTCTAATTTATCATTGTGGAAATGTTACCATTCTAGTAATTGTGGTTCATTGGCCTTATGTATTTTATTAATCCTTTGAGAATTTTACATAGTATATTTGATTATACTCACCCTACCCCTTCCCCAAACTTCTGAAAGATCCAACCTTTCCTCCTACCTCCCCCAACTTTCTGTCCACTATAAAAACACTACCTTGCAGTCCTCAGCTCTTACAATCTTCTTGCCCCCTCTTTAGAAACACTCCTGAGCTTTAGGCATAGGGTTGTGTTGTTAATGTATTAATCAGGTATGGACATCCTAGGGTCAGTTGTTCTCTGCATTGTGACTAGTTGTGACTTCTGTAGTGATCTCTATCTGCTGCTTGAAGCTTCTTTGATGAGGGGTGAAAGCTAGTCCATCTGTGGTATATATCTAAATAAATATTTAGGAAGTACTTAGAAATTATACTGGTTTAGGAAGGTGTTAGAAGTAGGTTCTCCACCAGGTTCCATATCATGGCCTCACAAGCCATGGGTAGTTGACTAATTTTATAGTACCAGACATGATTTTCCTCCTATTGAGCCTTAAATCTAATTAGCTGGTTGTTAGTTACCCCCAGTCTATCAGCAACACTATTGTACTCATGGGGATATCTTGCCATTTTGGTTATTATTGTGGTTCATGGACATTACATTTCTTTTCTCCTTTGAGAGTTTCCTTAGCTCCTTCTAATATTGTAAGTGATAGACCTCAGGGAGGGAGATTCTAGATCATTTTCAGCTGGATTCCTTTCAATTCTGTATCATCACTTTGTGATATTTTCAGCAATAGGTTCTTACCCTTCTATTTTGAAAGGAAACCAAGTGCAACATTAACAAGCTATATTGTTTTAGGTCTCCCTTGAACTGGATTTACCAACAACTGAAAGGGAAGTTTTCCCATGCCTGGCAGTGAGGTTTTTGTTAGATAGTCTATGGATTTAGGGGTAGTCTTTTTGTCCCTCCAAGTGGTATAACTTGGATTAAACTCTCTGCCTTCCTGTCTGTCTGTCTATCTATCTAATCTATCTATCTATCTATCTATCTATCTATCTATCTATCTATCTATCTATCTATCTATCTATCTATCTATCTATCATCTATCTATCTATCTATCTATCTATCTATCTATCTATCTATCTATCCATCTTTATAATTTTGAACAAATATAAAATAATATGATTCTCTTTTACTTTTTCAAGTATCCTTGGTGTTTTTTATTCCTCCCACTTCTTTCTTTGTGTTGTTCTACCTCCTCTTTCTCAGGTAAGTCTTTACTACCCATATTTCCAATTTCCTTCTTTATAGTAACTCTGAATCCTAGATCTCCCTTCTTCCACATCCCTGTCATGCTCCTTTTTCATTTTCCTAGTATCTACAATTACACTAGCTTATATACTCCTCGAATCTAAAGATATGGATCTAAAAATTACAAATAAGACAGAACATACTTCATTTGTGTTGACTTGTTTAGTCCTGGAACTAAGCTTATGAGACCATTGTTATCCTCATTTTACAAATGAGTTGACTATAATACAGGGGAGTTACTTAACTTACCTAGAACAAGTTATCTATACACCATATTTTGTAGATAATTTCTTTTATTCTTTATTTAATTTTTAACTAATTTTTAATTTGGGACATTTAAAAACATTTTTTGGTACTGTATATACATTGTTTCTGTCATCCCTGTTCTTCCAACATCTCCCTGATCTACTCATTCCTTCTCAGATTCATGATCTCTTTTTCAAGTATATACATCCTCTACTGAGTCAATTTAGCCTTGCTTACATGTATATGTTTTTAGGTTTACTATTTGGGACAAGATGACTTATCACAGTTCTCATTTCTTGGAAAAACTGATTTTTCTCACTCAAAAGTCACTCATTTCCTATAGCTCTTCATATAGGGGGTACAGCTTTGTAAAATTTCCTCCTTCTTCATAGGCATGATAACTTGTGTGAACATTATACAGGTATTGTTCCGGCAACTTTATTATTGAAATTTCATGGATGTAGCATCCATGTCACGCCTACAATGCACTACATCACAGCAAGCAACCTGGTCCTCTGGTTCTTGAAATCTTTCCATTACCTGTCTTTTGATGTCCATAAGTCTTGGGTGTAAGGATTGTAGAAGTACCTATTGGGGTTGGGTACCTGCTGTAAGACAGTGATGATGGTGAGAGGGGAACAAGCATCTATTCACCCCACTAACAACTGATGAAAGATGAAAGTACAGGTGCCTCAAAAGTCCAACTTGGTAAACCATTGCATTTTATTGGGCTTATTTCTAAGAATATGAATGATTATTTATCTGGAAACAAATGACTCAAAGACCACTTCATCAGCAGAGCCTACACCAGCATAGGTGAGATCTTATAAGACTTGGGAAACTAGAGCATACTGCACTGCCTGCAGGTGGCTCAACAAGTTGGAGAATGGCCTTTCCTGGTGGCTCAGATTGTCTAATCCCCTTCCAGACACCTCAGCTGATCTTTGTTCCTTCTTGAGAGTTTAGCTGGTCTCTGGATCTTCCAAATGACAGGGGTTGTCTGAGGTGACTCTCCACAGTACTCACTGTTTATATGCTTTTTTTTTTATTTTATTTTTTTAATTTACATTCCAAATCACTTCCCCTTTCCCGTTTCCTCCCTCCCCGAAAGTCCCATAAGCCCCCTTCCCTCCCTCTTTTCTCCATTCAACCCCCTCTCGTTACTCTGTCCTGGCGTTCCCCTACATCCAGTCTTTCCAGGACCAGGGGTCTCTCCTTCCATCTTTTTAGAAATCTATTGATATGCGGATTGTGTCTAGGGTATTCCGAGATTCTGGGTCAATATCCCCTTATCAGTGACTGCATACCATGTGTGTTCTTTTGTGATTGGGTTACCTCACTAAGGATGATATTTTCAAGATCTGACCATTTGCCTAGGAATTTCGTGAATTCATTGTTTTTAATTGCAGAGTAGTATTCCATTGTGTAGATATACCACATCTTCTGAATCCATTCCTCCATTGAGGGACATCTGGGTTCTTTCCAGCTTCTGGCTATTATAAATAAGGCTGCTATGAACATAGTGGAGCATGTGTCCTTATTGCATGCAGGTAAAGTCTCTGGGTATATGCCCAGGAGTGGTATAGCCAGATCCTCCGGGAGTGTCATGCCCAGTTTTCTGAGGAACTGCCAGACTGCTTTCCAGAGTGGTTGTACCAGCTTGCAATTCCACCAGCAGTGGAGGAGTGTTCCTCTTTCTCCACATCCTCACCAACAACTGCTGTCTCCTGTGTTTTTGATCTTAGCCATCCTGACTGGTGTGAGATGGAATCTCAGGGTTGTTTTGATTTGCATTTCCCTAATGACTAAGGATGATGAACATCTCTTTAGGTGCTTCTCAGCTATTAGATATTCTTCAGGTGAGAACTCTTTGTGTAGCTCTGTACCCCATTTTTTAATAGGGTTACTTGCCTCTCTGGAGTTTAACTTCTTGAGTTCTTTGTATATATTGGATATTAGCCCTCTGTCGGATGTAAGGTTGGTAAAGATCATTTCCCAGTTAGTTGGTTGCCGCTTTGTCTTTTTGACAGTGTCTTTTGCCTTGCAAAAACTTTGTAATTTAATGAGGTCCCATTTGTCTATTCTTGATCTTAGAGCATAAGCTATTGGAGTTCTGTTCAGGAAATTCTCCCCTGGGCCCATATGTTCAAGGTTCTTCCCTAGTTTCCCTTCTATTAGTTTCAGTGTGTCTGGTTTTATGTGGAGATCCTTGATCCACTTGGAATTGAGCTTAGTGCAAGGAGATAAGGATGGGTCAATTTGCATTCTTCTGCATGTTGACCTCCAGCTGAGCCAGCACCATTTGTTGAAAAGGCTATCTTTTTTCCACTGGATGGTTTTAGCTCCTTTGTCAAAGATCAAGTGACCATAGGAGTGTGGATTCATTTCTGGGTCTTCAATTCTGTTCCATTGATCTACATGTCTGTTACTGTACCAATACCATGCAGTTTTTAACACTATTGCTCTGTAGTACAGCTTAAGGTCCGGGATACTGATTCCCCCAGAGGTTCTTTTACTCTTGAGAATAGTTTTAGCTATTCTGGGTTTTCTGTTATTCCAGATGAATTTTTGAATTGCTCTTTCTACCACTATGAAGAATTGAGTTGGGATTTTGATGGGGATTGCATTGAATCTGTGTATTACTTTAGGTAAGATGCTCATTTTTACTATATTAATCCTACCAATCCATGAGCATGGCAGATTTTTCCATCTTCTGAGGTTTTCTTCAATTTCTTTCTTCAGAGACTTGAAGTACTTGTCATACAGATCTTTCACTTGTTTGGTTAGAGTCACGCCAAGATACTTAATATGGTTTGTGGCTATCGTGAAGGGTATTATTTCTCTTACTTCTTTCTCAGCCTGCTTATCCTTTGAGTATAGGAAGGCTTCTGACTTGCTTGAGTTGATTTTATATCTGGCCACTTTGCTGAAGTCGTTTATCAGCTGTAGGAGTTCTCTGGTGGAGTTCTTTGGGTCGCTTAAGTATACTATCATATCGTCTGCAAATAGTGATAGTTTGACTTCTTCCTTTCCAATTTGTATCCCTTTGACCTCTTTTTGTTGTCTAATTGCTCTAGCTAGAACTTCAAGTACTATATTGAAAAGATATGGAGAGAGAGGGCAGCCTTGTCTAGTCCCTGATTTTAGTGGGATTGCTTCAAGTTTCTCTCCATTTAGATTGATGCTGGCTACCGGTTTGCTGTAAATTGCTTTTACTATGTTTAGATATGGGCCTTGAATTCCTGATCTTTCCAAGACCTTTAGCATGAAAGGATGCTGAATTTTGTCAAATGCTTTCTCAGCATCTAATGAGATGACCATGTGGTTTTTTTCTTTGAGATTGTTTATGTAGTGGATTACATTGATGGATTTCCTTATATTGAACCATCCCTGCATCCCTGGGATGAAGCCTACTTGATCGTGGTGGATGATCGCTTTGATGTGTTCTTGGATTCGGTTGGCAAGAATTTTATTGAGTATTTTTGCATCGATATTCATAAGAGAGATTGGCCTGAGATTCTCTTTCTTTGTCGGATCTTTGTGTGCTTTTGGTATTAGTGTAATTGTGGCTTCATAGAACGAGTTGGGTAGTGTTCCTTCTGTTTCTATTTTGTGGAACAGTTTGAAGAGTATTGGTGTTAGGTCTTCTTTGAAGGTCTGATAGAATTCTGCACTAAAACCATCTGGACCTGTGCTTTTTTTGGTTGGAAGACTTCCAATGACAACTTCTATTTCTTCAGGGGTTATAGGACGGTTTAGATGGTCTATTTGATCCTGATTTAATTTTGATACTTGGTATCTGTCAAGGAAATTGTCCATTTCCTCAAGATTTTCTAGTTGTGTTGAATACAGGTTTTTGTAGTAGGATCTGATGATTTTTTGAATTTCCTCAGTTTCTGTTGTTATCTCTCCCTTTTCGTTTCTGATTTTATTAATTTGGATACTATCTCTGTGTTCTCTGGTTAGTCTGGCTAAGGGCTTATCTATCTTGTTGATTTTCTCAAAGAACCAACTCCTCGTTTTGTTGATTCTTTGTATGGTTTTATTTGTTTCTACTTGATTGATTTCAGCCCTGAGTTTGATGATTTCCTGCCTTCTACTCCTCTTTGGTGTATTTGCTTCTTTTTGTTCCAGGGCTTTCAGGTGTGCCATTAAGCTGTTAGTGTATGCTGTCTCCCGTTTCTTTTTGGCGGCACTCAGGGCTATGAATTTTCCTCTTAGCACTGCTTTCATTGTGTCCCATAAATTAGGGTATGTTGTGCCTTCATTTTCATTAACTTTCAAAAAGTCTTTGATTTCTGTCTTTATTTCCACCTTGACCAAGTTATCATTGAGTAGAGCATTGTTCAGCCTCCATGTGTACATGGGTTTTCTGTTGTTTTTGTTGCCATTGAAGACCACCCTTATTCCATAGTGATCTGATAGGAGGCATGGGATTATTTCTATCTTCTTGTATCTGTTGAGGTCTGATTTGTGACCAATTATATGGTCAATTTTGGAGAAGGTACCATGAGGTGCTGAGAAGAAGGTGTATTCTTTAGCTCTAGGATGAAATGTTCTATATATATCAGTTAGTTCCATTTGGTCCAAGGCTTCAATTAGATTCACTGTGTCCCTGTTTAGTTTCTGCTTTCCTGAACGATCCATTTCAGAGAGCGGGGTGTTGAAGTCACCCACTATTATTGTGTGCGGTGCGATGTGTGCTTTGAGTTTTAGTAAAGTTTCTTTTACGAATGAGGGTGCCCTTGCATTTGGAGCATAGATATTCAGAATTGAGAGTTCTTGATGGTGGATTTTTCCCTTGATCAGTATGTAATGCACTCCTGTGTCTTTTTTGATGACTTTAGGTTGAAAATCAATTTTATCCGATATTAGGATGGCTACTCCACCTCGTTTCTTGGGGCCATTTGCTTGTAAAATTGTTTTCCAGCCTTTTACTCTGAGGTAGTGTTTGTCTTTGACACTGAGGTGCGTTTCCTGCATGCAGCAAAATGCTGGGTCCTGTTTACGTATCCAGTCTGCTAGTCTATGTCTTTTCATTGGGGAATTGAGACCATTGATATTAAGAGAGATTAAGGCATAGTGATTATTGCCATCTGCCATTCTTGACGCTATCGTTATGTTTGAGTGGTTATCTACTTTTGGGTTTGATTCAAGAAGGTTATTATCTCATTTTTTCCAGGGTGTTGTTTCTCTCCCTGTATTGGAGGTTTCCACCTATTATCCGTTGCAGGGCTGGATTTGTGGAAAGATATTGTGAAAATTTGGTTTTATCATGGAATATCTTGGTCTCTCCATCTATGGTGATTGAGAGTTTTGCTGGGTATAGTAGTCTAGGCTGGCATTTGTGCTGTCTTAGTGTCTGCATGAGATCTGCCCAGGATCTTCTGGCTTTCATAGTCTCTGGTGAGAAGTCTGATGTGATTCGGATAGGTCTTCCTTTGTATGTTACTTGGCCCTTTTCTCTTACTGCTTTTAGTATTCTTTCTTTGTTTAGAACATTCGGTGTTTTGATTATTATGTGACAGGAGGTATTTCTGTTCTGGTCCAGTCTGTTTGGAGTTCTGTAGGCTTCTTGTAAGTTCATCTGCATCTCTCTCTTTAAGTTAGGGAAGTTTTCCTCCATAATTTTGTTGAAGATGTTTACTGGCCCTTTAAGTTGCAAATCTTCACTCTCGTCTATACCTATAATCCTTAGGTTTGGTCTTCTCATTGTGTCCTGGATTTCCTGGATGTTTTGGGTTACACATTTTTTGCATTTTGCATTTTCTTTGACTGTTGAGTCGATGCTTTCTATGGAGTCTTCAGTACCTGAGATTCTTTCTTCCATCTCTTGTATTCTATTGTTTATGTTTGCATCTATGACTCCTGATTTCTTCCCAAGGTTTTCTATCTCCAAAGTTGTCTCCCTTTGTGATTTCTTAGTTGTTTCTACTTCCTTTTTTAGTTCCTGGATGGATTTGCTGAGATCCTTCACTTGTTTGTTTGTATTTTCCTGTATTTCTTTAAGGTATTTTTGCATTGCCTCTTTCAGGATTTCTTCCTGATGACCCACGTTCTCCTGTATTTCTCTGAGTGATTTTTGTGTTTCCTCCTCATGGGAATCCATCTGTTGATCCGTTGTCTCCTGCATTTCTTTAAGCAGTTCTCGTGTTTCCTTTGTAAGGGTATCTAACCGTTGATTCATTTCTTTAAGCAATTTTTGTGTTGCCTCCTTATGGGCATCCGTCTGTTGACCCATATTCTTCTGCATTTCTTTATGCCAATTTTGTGATTCCTTTGTGAGTGCATCTACCCGTTGATTCATCTCGTTAAGCAATTTTTGTGTTGTCTCCTTGTGCGCCTCCATCTTTTGATCCATGTTCTCCCGCATTTCTCTAAGCGATTTTTGTGTTTCCTTTGTAAGGGCTTCTAACCGTTGATTCATGGTCTCCTGTAACTCTTTATGAGATTTATTTGTGTCCTTCTTGTGATCCTCTAATAGCATCATGAGAAGTGATTTTAAATTCAGATCTTGTCTTTCGGGTGTGGTGGGGTATCCAGGACTTGCTGCTGTTGGAGAGTTGGGTTTGGATGGTCCCACATTACTTTGATTTCTGTTAGTAACATTCCTACGTTTGCCTTTTGCCATCTGGATACCTCTGATGTTAGTTGGTCCTGCTGCCACTGGCTGTTGGTTGGACCTCCTGTGAGCCTGCAAAGCTGTTTCTGCCCCCCCTGGATTGCCAGGATTCCCCTGGCACCAATTTCTGGGGCCTGCCTGCTCCTGAGTGACTTTGGAACCCTAATGTGCCTTTCCCCAACTGATCTTATATTGGGGAGGCCTTGCACATCCAAAGGCTCAGCCTAGTGGATTCCTGGAGCAGAGGTCACCAAAGGGAGGCTTGTAGGCTCCTGCCCTGTGCAGGGGTGAGTGATCTCTCCTAGGGGGGGAGGGGGCGTCCCTCTGCCAGGCAGAAATCCCACAGCAGAGCTGGTGCGCTGGCTACTGCAGATCAGCCCCGCACTTGGGAGCCGCATACACACAAGCCGCCCGAGACCCAAGCGATATTATGCCTGTCTGTCTCAGAACCTGGCTTTCCCAACTTCCCAGTCACTGGAGCAAAGATGGCGGAGTGCAATCTGCACTCTCTCCGTGGCGCCGCTCACCTGCAGACGCGATGGCCTGCAGATCTGGCACCCAGACGACCAGAGAGCTGACCCGTTCTCGGGCACAGATGGAAGCCCCAACAGGCCATGTCCCAAGTGATGTTATATTGGGGATAGGGAGCTTGGGGTACCTGTCTCTTCAGCGCAGTCTGCGGGAACAGAGGTCGCGGAAGGAAAGCTGGTAGGCTCCCGCCCAGTCCGGGGGGGGGGGGGGGAGGTCCCTCTGCCAGGCAGAAGTCCCACAGCAGAGCTGGCGTGCTGGTTACTGCAGATCAGCCCCGCACTTGGGAGCTGCATACACACAAGCAGCCCGAGACCCAAGTCATATTATGCCTGTCTGTCTCAGAACCTGGCTGTCCCAACTTCCCAGTCACTGGAGCAAAGATGGCGGAGTCTGTTTATATGCTTTTTAGGAGAGTGGGTAGTGAATATGATGCATTTCATAGACTTTCTGAAGCTATTGTGACTTGTGTCCTGATTTATTTTTTCTTTCCTGAAGAATGGAGTGTTGCAGTATTGGAGAAAATTGATACATAACAGTGCCCCACGGTCTTTTAGTTTCTGCATTTTGACCAGTTGTAGATCTCTGTAGTAGCCTTACCTGCTGCACAAAAACAAAACAAAACAAAACAGCTTCTTTGATGACGTGTGAGAACTACACATGTGTAGATATAAAAGCAATTATTTAGTGTACAGTTAGAAACTATATTGATTTAGAAAAATGAGAGCAATAAGTTCTCTACAGTCTGTGATTTCACAGTCCATTGGTAGTTGGCTAGGTTTAACATCCAGGCATGTATTTCTACCTATTTATCAGGACTTAATTTCAATTAAATAGTTGTTTGTTACCTCTATGGTATAAGTGCCAGTATTCACAACTGGAATATCATGTCTGGACAGTTACTGTTATGGTTCCTAGGCATTACAACTGGGTAGGATTCTTTTATAAGCTTACTTAACAATACATAGATGCATGTACATATATATTAAATGGAGTTCCAAAGCATGGGGTAATAATGGTCCCTACAAAAGCCATAGAATTTCTAACAAAAGCCTAGTTCTAGACAAGGAAAACCTCCCTTCAAGTTGTTAGTAGGAGAGGGATGTAAGAGATCTTCCCCCTCCCCAAATTTTAGGCTACTTTCACTGTCCTTGATTGTCTTCCAAAACCTCATATAATAAGATCCTATCACTGGGGAGAGAGCTGGTCACCTGGGAGTGATGACACACCTGAGAGCACAAGATCACCACTTCTGTTCAAATACCTGGCTCAAGATGGACCCACCCAGAGCCATTAGGATACAGGAACCAAGGAACAACAGAGGACAGGATCCTTCCGGTTTCCATCTATGCCCTAGAGCTGATCCTGTGCCACAGCTCTCCATATCCAAATTCTGCCCAGAGAGAGTTGGTCTCCCAGGAGGAGTAAAATACAGGATTACAGGACAGATAAGCCACAGTCAGAGACAGCAAGACCTGCTAACACCACAGATAGCCAGATAGCAAGAGGCAAGTGCAAGAAGATAAGCAACAGAAACCAAGGCTGTTTGGTATCATCTGAACTCTGTTCTCCCACCACAGCAAGCCCAGGATACCCCAACATACTGAAAAAGTAAGACTCTGATTTAAAGTCACATCTCTTGATGATGATAGAGAACTTTAAAAACGATATAATTAACTACTTTGAAGAAATAGAGGAGAACACAGGTAAATAGCTAGAAGCATGCAAAGAGGTAACACAAAAAATCCCTTAAAGAATTATAGGAAACCACAACCCAACAGGTGAGGGAATTGAACAAAACCATCCAGGATCTAAAAATGGAAATAGAAACAATAAAGAAATCACAAAGGGAGACAATCTTGGAGATAGAAAACCTAGGAAAGAGATCAAGAATCATAGATGCAAGCATCGCCAACAGAATACAAGAGGTAGAAGTAGGAATCTCAGGTGCAGGAGATAACGTAGAAAACTTTAACACAACAGACAAAGAAAATGCAAAATGCAAAAAGGTCCTAACCCAAAATATCCAGGAAATCCAGAAAACAATGAGAAAACCAAACCCAAGGATAATAGGTATAGAAAAGAACAAAGATTCCCAACTGGAAGGGCCAGTAAATATCTTCAACAAAATTATAGAAGAAAACTTCTCTAACCTAAAGAAAGAGATGCCCATAAACATACAAGAAGCCTACAGAATTCCAAATAGATTGAACCAGAAAAGAAATTCCTCCTGCCACATAATAATCAAAACACAAAGTGCACAAAACAAAGAATATTAAAAGCAGTAAGGGAAAAAGATCAAGTAACATATAAAGGCAGACTTATCAGAATTGCACTAAATTTCTCAACAAGACTATGAAAGCTAGAAGATCCTGGACAGATCTCATACAGACTCTAAGAGAACACAAATGCCAGCCCAGGCTACTACACCCAGCAAAACTCTCAATTACTATAGGTGGAGAAACCAAGATATTCCATGACAATACCAAATATACACACTATCTCTCCACAAATCCAGCCCTACAAAGGACAATAGATGGAAAACTCCAACACAATGAGGGAAACTATACCCTAGAAAAAGTAAGGAAGAAATCTTCTTTCAACAAACCCAAAAGAAGATAGCCACACAAACATATTTCTACCTCTTACAACAAAAATAATAGAAAGCAACAATCATTATTCTTTAATATCACTTAACATCAATGGACTCAATTCCCCAATAAAAAGACATAGACTAAGACTGGATACATAAATAGGAGCCAGCATGTTGTTACACACAGGAAATGCACCTCAGTGAAAAACAGACACTACCTCAGAGTAAAAGGCTGAAAAACAATTTTCCAAGCAAATGGTTCCAAGAAACAAGTTGGAGTAGTCATTCTAATATATAATAAAATGGACTTTCAACCAAAAGTTATCAAAAAGGATAAGGAAGGACACTTCATACTCATCTAAATAAAAATCTACCAATTCTGAACATCTATGCTCCAAATGCAAGGATACCCACATTCGTAAAAGAAACTACTAAAGCTCAAAGCACACATTGAAACTCACACAACAGTAGTGGGAGACTTCAACACCATACTCTCATCAATGGACGGATCATGGACACACAAACTAAACAGAGACACAGTGAAACTAAGAGAAGTTATGGACCAAATCGATCTAACAGATATTTATAGAACATTTCATCCTAAAGCAAAAGAATATTCCTTCTTCTCAGCACCTCATGATACCTTCTCCAAATTCAACCATATAATTGGTCACAAATCAAGCCTCAACAGATACAAGAAGATTGAAATTATCCCATGCACTCTATCAGATCACCTCAGACTAAGGCTGGTCTTAAATTCCAGATTAAACAATTAAACAAAAACAACAGAATGCCCACATACATATGGAAGCTTAACAATGCTCTACTCAATGATAATTTGGTCAAGGATGAAATAAAGAAAGAAATTAAAGACTTTTTAGAATTTAATGAAAATTAAGACACATCATACCAAAACTTATGGGACACAATGAAAGCAGTGGTAAGATGAAAACTCATAGCTCTGAGTACCTGCAAAATGAAACTAGAGAGAGCATACACTAGCAGCTTGATAGCACATCTGAAAGCCCTAGAACAAAAAGAAGCAAATACACCCAAGAGGAGTAGACTGCAGGAAATAATCAAACTCAGGGCTGAAATCAACCAAATGGAAATAAAAATAAAAACAAGTATACAAAGAATCAAAAAACAAACAAACAAACAAACAAACAAAAACAACCAGGAGCTGGCCCTTTGAGAAAATCAACAAGATAGATAAACCCTTAGCTAAACTAAACAGAGGGCACAAGACCATATCCAAATTAAAGAAATGAGAAGTGAAAAAGGAGATATAACAATGGAAACTGAAAATTCAAAAAATCATTAGATCGTACTACAAAAGCTTATACTCAACAAAATTGGAAAACCTGGATGCAATGCATAATTTTCTAGACAGTTACCAGGTGCCAAAGGTAAATAAGGATCAGATAAACCATCTAAACAGTCCCATAATTCCCAAAGAAAATAGAAGCCGTCATTAAAAGTCTCCCAACAACAACAACAAAAAAAAACCCAGGACCGGATAGGTTTAGTGCCAAGTTCTATCAGACGTTCAAAGAAGACCTAATGTCAATACTCTTCAAACTATTTCACAAAATAGAAACAGAAGGAACACTACTCAATTCACTCTATGAAGCCACAACTACTCTGATACCTAAACCACACAAAGACCCAACCAAGTAAGAGAACTTCAGATTAATTTCCCTTATGAACATCGATGCAAAACTACTAAAAACAATAAAAAATCTCATAAACTGAATCCAAGAGCACATCAAAATGATCATCCACCATGATCAAGTAGGCTTCATTCCAGGGATGCAGGGATGGTTCAATATATGGAAATCTATCAACATAATCCACTATATAAACAAACTCAAATAAAAACCACATGATCATTTCATTAGATGCTGAGAAAGCATTTGACAAAATCTAACACCCCTTCATGATAAAATTCTTGGAAAGATCAGGAATTCAAGGCCCATACCTAAACATAGTAAAAGCAATATACAGCAAACCAGTAGCCAACATCAAACTAAATGGAGAGAAACTTGAAGCAATCCCACTAAAATTAGGGACTAGACAAGGCTGCCCACTCTCTTCCTACCTATTCAATGTAGTACTCAAAGTCCTAGCCATAGCAATTGGACAACAAATGGAGGTCAAAGGAATAAAAATTGGAAAGTAAGAAGTCAAAATACCACTATTTGCATATGTTATGATGATAGTATAGTTAAGAGAAAGTTTTTAACTATGTTTTCTTCTATTTTCTATGGGACTGAAATTCTTAGAGTTCAATTGCAAGATTTTACTGTTTCTGTTGTTCCCATCTGTACTCAATCAATTGGTTGATTATTTCCTTCTTATATTCTAAGCTTAGCCTTCAGTTTATATTTCTATTCTATTCTTCTATGCATTTAACATTATACCTGTTTCTTAAATACGGTCTATTTTTTTTTTTAGAGCATGGATTTTTGACTATCTGATTTGTTGTTCTGACATAAGAACTTACTTCAGCCCAGCCTCAACATCACTTTGTGTCCCAAGCTTGCCTTCCTAAGCATTAAAATTTGCAACAAAGTTGTTGAACTTTGCGTCTCACAAGACACAATAAGCAATCTGTAGCTTCACGTTGTCATACCCACAGATCACTTTTAAACTAGTAACACAGCTTTAAAAGCATTCTCTCCTCTTTAATACTGTCTCCTTGTAACCTGTGCATTGTGCCCTCCTACCCCATCAATGTTTTTATGGAATCTGAGTTAAAGGCTGTTTTCAGACACTTAATTGTCAAGCCCTACTTTCAATTTTCATAATGAGTGAGGACAAATTTAGCTTCTTTGCTTTGCTTAGGCTGTCCAGAGTGGCAAAGAAGCAAGGGCTCTTTCAACCTATAATCTTAGTTTCAATTGACACTCTATAATTTTCAACAATGACAGTTCAGACGGGAAAAATGCCTGGAAAGAGAACCTCTGCTTCTCATAACTATGAAAAAGGGACTTGTTGTCAGGTTTTGACAAAGAGGCCTCAGTGAGAGCACAGTAGTGCAAGACTCCATATAAGCAAGAATCTCTCTGGTTTGGCCTTAGCTTTCTCAAATGCAGGATTATGTGAACTATGTAATCTTCACATTTCACCTCATGAACATTGGTTCCTTAGTCACAGACTATCAGCACTTAATGCTAATTTAACAGTATGAGTTCAGTAGAGAACCCTTTACCACTGCAGCAGAAGGGAATGCTGTAGTGGGAAACTATGAAAGTGAGCCAAATGGATTCTAACTAGCTTGGATGAGTTCAAATCATTTCAGACAAACCAGACACTATAAGGTATTGGTATCCATGACCTACATGTAATATTACACAGGTAGCAGTTACATAGGGTAGAAAACATGTTTAAGAGAAGCCATGTTTCACTGTAAGTTTCACAGCTCCAAAAATCTCTCCTCATAATCCCAAGTTGCAATCTGTCTCCTAAAGACCTGCCAAGACTCTTAAAATTCCTATCCTGTAAATTACATTTTGGTTAAAGGTATGGAATGCTGTTGATAAAGTTTAACTGGGAAATCCTAAAATAGGCATTTCAAACTGTTATTTAAAAATACATAAGACCTTAGAAATGTGTTTGTATGTTAGACATTTTCCTACAAAAAACAATACTGATACCTCATAACACAATATTTTATAAGCTAAACATTATTTTCATATCCAAAACACATATATGATACAGGTAATAAGAATGTATTATCCTGGTTATCTGAAGGAAGTTGAGAATTAAAGAGTTAACACGATCATTCAGCTAGTAACAGATACCTATTTGCATTATCAATGAATGGACAGAGGTACTGTAGTGGGAAAAAGAGGATATAAGAAAATCCTGAGCAGCTGGCAGTCACACTATGGTGGGACCTCATGCTAAAGACATGAAACCTGAGAGCAGCTAAAGAAGGAGGGGGTATACAATCAAAGGAGACATACAACCTAAGGAGAAAATTTGTTTTCCTATTTCACAACTTTCTAAAACATTACATATGCATACCCCCATTTGAGGATCTTCCTAAAGCATGGCACACCCTGGTGCTGAATTGGTCAGTGTAAAAGTAAAGTGTCATAAAGCTACTTTGCTGGGAAGTAAGCAAACTAATCCTGGTTCTAACATTCTATCAATTACTATCTAGCTGATCATTCACAGTTTTATGTGTTTAAATACTAAAACATAATGAGTATCTGTAGCACATTTAGAAGATCACAAACCTTTAAACAAAAGGTTTATCTCATTCATGATGCAACAAAAGAATTTATTATATGGAAGGCACTAGTCAGGCATCCAGGGGTTCTAGCAGCAAACATGAAAAATAAGGCTCTACTTCCATCAGCTTGCCATCTACCTGTAGAGAAGACAGATAATCCCCAAACAAAAATCAAGAAAAAGGTACCTCATGCTGCCATGTAGACAATAGACATTGATAGGACTATATGCATAAACATGATAAACCTGACCTCCCTGTATTTCAGTGCCCTTATCTATAAAATGATACTAATAGCTTACATGGATCATGATATACAGGTTTGTTATGGGAATCAAAGAATTGATTGGAAAGCTCATTGTAAACTACTAAAAATTTATATATTCTTTACCAGATAGAAAGGGAAATCTAGTAGCTACTTCACTGCTGTGAGAAAGCAACAAAACTGAACAACATTCAGATTTTGTTGTTTCTAAAGTCGGGATTGAAAGTCAGTAGTCAATAAAAAAAAGCACATAAAAGTAGACTAGTCAATACATACTAAAATGTTCTCCCTAATGAATAACTAGAACTGAGAGAAGTAAATGAATTGAGAATAAAGTTGAATTGGAAAATTTTTTTTCATTTTATATATTTGGGTTTTATTGTTGGAATTGGAACAACATGCAGAAATTAAAACTGAGATACTGAACATCTACAAAGTCCCCAACTACAGAAAGGGCCAAAGTTTGTATGTTCAGATTAAATCTCTATCATGGAGACATTAAAACTGCTCCCTTCCACTATCTGAATCAGCGAACTGAGCCCAGTATAAAAGGTGACACAGGAAGGAGAATCTAGGAGACTAGAAGAAGGCTGGCATCATAGATGCATGCTTTGTAAGGCAAGTTGAAATCCATCTCATTAGTGTTCCCCAGATAGTTTGGTGTCTACTTTAATATCATATATACATACAATGTTCATGTACATACATAAAATGCATATACACAAATCAGAGAAAGCTGTTTAATGGTTGTTTTTCTGAGGCTAATATAGTTCACTTAATATGATTATCTTCAGCTTTATACATTTCCCTACAAAGTGTATAACTAAATAATTATGTACATATAATATATTTTCATTATGTATTCTTGTGCTGATAGACACATAGGTTGATTTAATAGCCGTTGTTTCTCTGTGCTATGTCTACAGTTTCTATTTATGTCAAAATAGACATCCTAGATGCCACTTATCAATGAGGTGAATGCATTTTTCTACTTCCAACCAAACACTAGGGCTGAGTTGCCTTGGTTCCAACAGGGCTCCCAAACAGTATAATTCAGAGTCAAAATTGGATCATGTTACCACCACCAGAACCAATTTCCATCACTAATATTGACAGTGATATTAGAGAAATGGGAGAAAGTGGTCTGAAGAGGAAAGAATGAGGATAACATGAATAGTGATGGTAGAAAAGTTATTTGTTCCCACTGCAACCCAGAAGAGTGGTTAACGTAAAAAAGCAGCAGAAAGTTTAGTCCTGGAAATTACCTAATCCAGTTTAATAATCTTAGAATACTTTAATAATCTTAGTAATCTTAGAAATTACCTAATCCAGTTTCTTCAAGAATGACTGTCAGCTATAATATATTCTTTGACATATTTCTATGTATGAAGATTTTAGACTGTATCTAAACTTAATGAAACAAGGGGTAAATAAATGGGGGATAGGAACACATCCTGAATTTCTAACAAATTCTCTTTCATAGTTCATTTTTTAAAATTATTTTATTTATTTACATTCCAGTTCTTGCTCCCCCACAGTCCCCCATCCTACAGTCCCTCATCCCATTCCTCCTCCCCTAGTCTCCGAGAAGCTGCTCCTCCACCAGTCCTTGCTGTTCCCTGGGGCCTCAAGTCTCTCAAGGATTAAGCATATCATCTCCCACTGAGGTCAGACCAAGCAATCCTCTGCTACACATGTGCCAGGGGCCTCAGGTATGAGAAGACCTACTGTAAATTCCCTCATCTTTCAATAAGGAAATGCAGAACAAATTTAAGTTTTGCTAAATTATGGCAGAGATGAAGCTACGTTCTTAGCTCCCAGCCTAGTGTATCTCTCCTATACTATGTTGGTGTTGTCACCATGGTATCAGTGTCAAAGAAAAAGGAGACCTAGGCTCCTTGAAAAGCAAACAAGGCTTAGTCTAGAAAATGTTTGCTAGGTGTCACAATTCCTCAGAACTCCTGAACCTGGTTTCCAAAAGTACATCGTTGATTAAATACAATGCTGATTACTCCAACCTCTATGCACAGGCATCCATGACTAATACTATTATGGTGTTTACCCTTCTAATACTATTTACAAAGTCAAATGATTCCCCAAAGCAGCAACACTATAACTATCTAAGACATAATGAAATTTGCAGAAATATGGACAGCAAATGAAGCATAATGGAGATCTATAGGGACCAAGAGGTGTGTTTCCTTATTTTTCTCAACTTTTGCTATTCATAAAACCAATTCTGTTTACCATTCATTTTGAGGACAGTCAACTTAAATTCATCACTGCTTTCTGTTGTTACTACCATAGCCTTGAGTCATATGGCTGACAGCTTCAAAAGTAGCATGTGTTACTCTTTGGTTATCTTGGAAAAGGTTCCTTCCTTTCCTTTCCTGAATTAGCTAACCCCTTGGTTCTGAGAGTGTAGTTCAGAATTTATGGCTCTTGAATTCAGTAGATCCATCCAACTGATTACAATTTTATATTATGCAAGAGTGAATAGCTTAGAGCTCTGCTGGCTTAGGAATTTCTAATTGGCATCTGCTGAGACTGACATCCCATTAACTGCTGGTGCACATGTATCTGAATAACCTTCATGCACTGACATAAACTGGGAGTGAAGGACTGGCTGTGGCATTTAGATACAAGAAAACACACAGTGATTCAGAGAATTTTCAGAGACTGTAGCAGAGGAGTAGCAAGTTCACTAGCACGCATCACCCTTACACCATGCCTGACTATTAAAGGTAAAATGTCCTAACAACCTAGAGAAGCACAAAATTTGAGATACAACCACAAAATTCAATTATATAAATCACATTATTAAATAAATGAGTCAATTTGTAATTATGAAATTATCTGGATTTGTTACTGTAACTACAAAAATATGATGAAGAGACTATGATTGAAACTTGAAAGAGATAGACTATTGTGCGTTCAGAGAGAATACTGCCTCTGTTCAAAACTCAGGCACCTCCAGTATATTAAAATGACTCCTAATGGCTTATTGCTACACCCAAAAGTTAATTTAACTCTCAATCTTCATTGGACAGGTTTCTTTTTGTAATAGATGACAGTTAACAAAAGATACACTACTGATGGAAATTCATAACAAAAAAGAGACTGGGGAATTCAGCCCTAAATGGGACAGCTCCCTCTCTCTCTCTCTCTCTCTCTCTCTCTCTCTCTCTCTCTCTCTCTCTCTCACACACACACACACACACACATACACACACATAAACACATGCGGGCGTGAGCACACATGCAGGCGTGAGCACACATGCACGCATGCACACAAGCACACACACACACGCACAAGCACACACCAAAATATAGGGATCTTAGTGGGAAGACATCAGAAAAATTGTAACAGCCAGAAACACTGGATTAATACAAGAAAACAATATCTTCCAGACACAGCAGGACAGATGCATATAGAAACTCACAGCAACTGTGACAGCAAACTTGTGCAATCTTAAGCCAGAAAAATCACTGCATGGAGGGGAAAGGTGGGAACAAATTCCAGCCCCTAGTTGAAGAACTATTGACAAAAAGAGGAAGAGACCATTTTTCTTAAGGGTTTAATCTCTTGTAGGTCAACCAAACTTCAGGGTAGGCCCCATAGCCAAGAGTATTCGGGCAGTACAAATCAGACTCTATGGGTTTATGGGGGAAACAAAAGGACATGAAAATGGGTGCACAGAGTATTGGGAGATGTGTGGAAGGGATTGGGGAAGGGGGTAAATATGATCAAAATACATTGTATGAAATTCTCAATAAATAAAACATAATTAAGAAGATACTTCTCCATGTTGACCTCCAGCTGAGCCAGCACCATTTGTTGAAAAGGCTATCTCTTTTCCACTGGATGGTTTTAGCTCCTTTGTCAAAGATCAAGTGACCATAGGAGTGTGGATTCATTTCTGGGTCTTCAATTCTGTTCCATTGATCTACATGTCTGTTACTGTACCAATACCATGCAGTTTTTAACACTATTGCTCTGTAGTACAGCTTGAGGTCCGGGATACTGATTCCCCCAGAGGTTCTTTTACTCTTGAGAATAGTTTTAGCTATTCTGGGTTTTCTGTTATTCCAGATGAATTTTTGAATTGCTCTTTCTAACTCTATGAAGAATTGAGTTGGGATTTTGATGGGGATTGCATTGAATCTGTGTATTACTTTTGGTAAGATGCTCATTTTTACTATATTAATCCTGCCAATCCATGAGCATGGCAGATTTTTCCATCTTCTGAGGTCTTCTTCAATTTCTTTCTTCAGAGACGAATGCAAATTGACCCATCCTTATCTCCTTGCACTAAGCTCAATTCTAAGTGGATCAAAGATCTCCACATAAAACCAGACACACTGAAACTAATAGAAGGGAAACTAGGGAAGAACCTTGAACATATGGGCACAGGGGAGAATTTCCTGAACAGAACTCCAATAGCTTATACTCTAAGATCAAGAATAGACAAATGGGACCTCATTAAATTACAAAGTTTTTGCAAGGCAAAAGACACCGTCAAAAAGACAAAGCGGCAACCAACTAACTGGGAAATGATCTTTACCAACCTTACATCCGACAGAGGGCTAATATCCAAGATATACAAAGAACTCAAGAAGTTAAACTCCAGAGAGGCAAGTAACCCTATTAAAAAATGGGGTACAGAGCTACACAAAGAGTTCTCACCTGAAGAATATCTAATGGCTGAGAAGCACCTAAAGAGATGTTCATCATCCTTAGTCATTAGGGAAATGCAAATCAAAACAACCCTGAGATTCCATCTCACACCAGTCAGGATGGCTAAGATCAAAAACACAGGAGACAGCAGTTGTTGGCGAGGATGTGGAGAAAGAGGAACACTCCTCCACTGCTGGTGGAATTGCAGGCTGGTACAACCACTCTGGAAAGCAGTCTGGCGGCTCCTCAGAAAACTGGGCATGACACTTCCGGAGGATCCGGCTATACCACTCCTGGGCATATACCCAGAGACTTTACCTGCATGCAATAAGGACACATGCTCCACTATATTCATAGCAGCCTTATTTATAATAGCCAGAAGCTGGAAAGAACCCAGATGTCCCTCAACGGAGGAATGGATTCAGAAGATGTGGTATATTTACACAATGGAATACTACTCTGCAATTAAAAACAATGAATTCACGAAATTCCTAGGCAAATGGTCAGAACTTGAAAATATCATCCTTAGTGAGGTAACCCAATCACAAAAGATCACACATGGTATGCAGTCACTGATAAGGGGATATTGACCCAGAATCTCAGAATACCCTAGACACAATCAGCATATCAATAGATTTCTAAAAAGATGGAAGGAGAGACCCCTGGTCCTGGAAAGACTGGATGTAGGGGAACGCCAGGACAGAGTAATGAGAGGGGGTTGAATGGAGAAAAGAGGGAGGGAAGGGGGCTTATGGGACTTTCGGGGAGGGAGGAAACGGGAAAGGGGAAGTGATTTGGAATGTAAATTAAAAAAATAAAATAAAAAAAAACAAAAAAAAAGAAGATACTTCTCAAGGGTCTAGCCATGTGAGTTCACCAGATTCACCCTCCCTTCATATACCATCCCCCAACACCCAAGATCTAGCCTGTATCCCACATCCAGTGCACTGGTCTAGCCTGTCCACCCATGTCTTTGCTATCCTCAACATCTAGGCTTCCACCATGATCCACCATACCTGCCACCAAACTAGGGGATCCTCTCATGCCATATGCAATCTCTTCAACCATCAAGACCCTGAACACCATCTTTGAGAAAATAGGTGACTCAGTTTGACTGATCCTCCCCTCACCACACCCTCTTCAACTGGTTCATGTCCCCCCCCCTGCAAAGGCCATGTTTTATGTGCATGGTTTGTGCTGCTTCTGAGTGCTACACTGGTGTCCTCAGTCCTGCTGCCACTGGAGGCCATGTTGATGTCTGTGGTCCATGTTATCAAATGGACAATACAAATAGGACTTAGTGGGCTCTTTTCTTTTTCATTTGTCTTCTTTGTCTTCTTTTGTTTGAGGGAGATACAAGGGTGGGGGTGGACCTGAGAGGACTGGAAAGTGAATGTGATTGGGGTGCATTATGTGAAATTTACAAATAATAAAATATTATGCTAAAAAGAAAGAGGGAAAGAAAGGAAAAAGAAAGGAAGGAAAGAAGAATAAAAGAAAGAAAATATTTTTAACAGTTTAAACTTAAGGTAAATGAAGGTGAAGAGAAAAATGAGCATTGCCAAGATACTATAGAAATTAACAAAGCTATAATATTTTATAATTTATAAATAAAATACAGTGTACCACAGAGAAGACAAGCATCAACATCAAAAATTAAAAACACAATGACCACAGTGAACACACAGTTTTCAATAACTTTAAATATTAATGACATTGAATCTCCAGTCAAAACACACAAGGTGGCTGCATGGATCAAAAAAAATTTGTTATCTATAAGAAACACATCTTACCTTTAAAGACAGGGACCACCTTATGAATGTTGTAAGTAAATGGATAGAACTAAAAAATGTATTGAGTGAGGTAATCTAGACCTAGAAAGACAAATGTAGCATATTCTCTATCATCTGAGGTTCCTAGCGCCATATCTTCAGTTTGAGTGTAGCCTGGAGTAACTTCTAAATCAGCAAAGTAAAAAGGGAAGATGGAGGAGGTGGTGGGATAGAAGAACAATGGACAGAAAAAAAATAGCAAGGTACAAGATTTGGAGATAGGAATGGGAAAATGAGGGAGACTTAAGGAATCACACTTTTGTTTATCTATAATATATGTAATCCTTTGTATACACAGCTTAAATAAAAATTTCCCATCTGTGACAACAATACTTTCTCCCAAGACCCATATACTATCTAACCAAAATCCCAATAAAAGATATGTCTTTCAAAGAATATATGTAGCCAATCCTTCTTAAACTATTTAAAAAAATAGTTTATGGCTATTACAATTACAATTGGTTGTCTCCAAGAGGTGGAAAGTAACTCCCTCTTGTTGAAGATGCCATGTACTTCAGATACAGGAATGAGAGGACACGAGCTAAATTAGATCTGATCACCTCCTCAGAGTACTAGATTGTATGGTACCACAAGTTACCACATAAGCTTCAATGTCATAAAAACAGTCAATAGCCCTGCCTATCTATGATACCTATGAGACATAATAATGACAAGAATGGTATGATAATCTTAAGAATATATTAGTGGCACAAATAACTAGGTGATACCAACAGATCTCTTTTTGAACTAAGGCCCACTCAACAAAAGGGAAATTATTTCTGGTACTGGAAAACTCCTTGTGGCTGCTGAATCTAAGCATCTTGGAGGAGAGCCTATAACCTCCCATTTACAAAATGAAAACAAATCCTAACTATATTCTAAATATTCATCCTTATACTCACATATAAGTGTAGTTCCCACTTCTCCTCAGTGAAATTTCTCTTTGCAACAGAGACCATTGCAGAAAACCACAACCAATCCAAATGCAGCATTATGGAATGCTGTCCTAATAGATATCTACAACACAAATCCTGTGCCTAAATATCTTGCGGAATCATTGGAAAATATGAATGGAAAGATTTTAATAGATACAGATACAGGAAGATTGCTATATGGTTGTGTCTCCTAGAAATTTCAGAAAGGCTATATCCATGAAGTCTTACCAACATGACTGCCTTGACAAGACCTGAAAAATAGCAGTACATATGCTAATATGGAAGAGGATACACTCAGGAGTCCTCAGCTCTTGAAAAAAATACTACAGATAACTAAAGAATTCTTAGATTGGGAGAAACAGTCTTCCCCATGGAAGAACATACCATTTGATTATCTAGTTTCACAGTCAGTCCTGAAAATATATACATACAAGTAACATTTTGCAGACTGAATTTTGTATTTTTATATTTAGGTACATAACACATATACAACTATTAAAGTAAATAAGGCATTAATTTAAAGACAGGAAGAAAGGTAGTACATAGGAGGACTTGGAGGAAAGAAAGGGGAATGGTTTAATTATAATCTCAAAATTTACTCTGTGAAGAAGTGAAAGCTGGATCCTTGCCTCCTTATGGGACTTTCGGGGAGGGAGGAAACGGGAAAGGGGAAATGATTTTGAATGTAAATAAAAAAGAAACTTAGAAAATAAAAAAAAAGGAAGACTAGCACCAAAAAAAAATTACTTTGATAAATAAAACACATCTTAAACCTGGGATTGTTCCTGGATGTTAGAAAATGTTCCATGTATCACACTGCCTAATAAAAATGTATGTCTGGATCCATAGGGGAATGTTGCTTTCTTTCGGCTTTTATCAGAGAAGCTTGTCTTTACAGAAGGTAATGGTTGAGGCAGATTTAGACCTAGTCAATATGCTGAAGATAAGTAAGTGATGGGAACCCTGCACTAGATGGAACATCTATGGGGTGAAAAGAATGCAGGACCTGAAGTATGAAGTGGAGTGTAGGGAAAAGCTGTTTTGTGAGTATGACAGAGCAAATGCAATCATGAACATATAACAACTTTGACTACCTGGGCAAAGAAAGACAGAAAAGTAGTAGGAACACCAGTTGGGAAGAATAAATGCACCAGCAGGAGTAATAAAGGGATTAGAAAGGGGAAGGGAAGGGGATGTGCTCAACAATATACTGAATATATGTATTGTACTGGCTGGTTTTGTGTGTCAACTTGACACAGGCTGGAGTTATCACAGAGAAAGGAGCTTCAGTTGGGGAAGTGCCTCCATGAGATCCAGCTGTGGGGCATTTTCTCAATTAGTGATCAAGGGGGAAGGGCCCCTTGTGGGTGGTGCCATCCCTGGGCTGGTATTCTTGGGTTCTATAAGAGAGCAGGCTGAGCAAGCCAGGGGAAGCAAGCCAGAAAGAAACATCCCTCCATGGCCTCTGCATCAGCTCCTGCTTTCTGACCTGCTTGAGTTCCAGTCCTGACTTCCTTTGGTGATCAACAGCAGCATGGAAGTGTAAGCTCAATAAACCCTTTCCTCCACAACTTGCTTCTTGGTAATGATGTTTGTGCAGGAATAGAAACCCTGACTAAGACGTGTATAAAACTGACTAAATTTTAAAATTAAGAAATGTTCAACATCCTTAGTCATCAGGGAAATGCAAATCAAAACAACCCTGAGATTCCACCTCACACCAGTCAGAATGCCTAAGATCAAAAACTCAGGTGACAGCCGATGTTGGCAAGGATGTAGAGAAAGAGGAACACTGCTCCATTGCTGTGGAGATTGCAAACTGGTAAATCCACTCTAGAAATCAGAAGGGTTGTTCCTCAGAAAATTGGGCATAGTACTACCAGAGAATCTAGCTATACCACTCTTGGGCATATACCCAGAAGATGCTCCAACATGTAATAAGGACACATGCTCCACTATGTTCTTAGCAGCCTTATGTATAGTAGACACAAGCTGGAAAGAACCCAGATGTGCCTCATCAGAGGAATGGATAGGGAAAATGTGATATATTTACACAATGGAGTACAACTCAGCTATTAAAATCAGAGCATTCATAAAATTCTTAGGCAAATGGATGAAACTAGAAAATATCTTGAGTGAGGTAACCAATCACAATAGAACTCACATGGTATGAACTCAGTGATAAGTGGATATTAGTCCAGAAGCTCGGAATACCCAAGATACAATTCATAGACCACGTGAAGCCCAAGTGTGGATTTAGAAGGTGCTTCTTAGAAGGGGGATCAAAATACCCACAGTAGGAGATACAGAGACAAAGTGTGGAGCAGAGACTAAAGGAAAAGTCATCCAGAGACTATCCCACCTGGGGATCCATCCCATATACAGTTACCAAACCCAGACACTATTGTGGATGCCAACAAGTGCTTGCTGACAGGAGCCTGATATAGCTGTCTCCTGAGAGGCTCTGCCAGATCCTGACAAATGCAAAAGTAGGTGCTCTCAGCCAACCATTGAATTGAGCACAGGGTCCCCAATGGAGGAGCTAGAGAGAGGACCCAAGGAGCTGAAGGGATTTACAACCCCATAGGGGGAACAACAATATGAACCAACCAGTACCCCCAGAGCTCCCAGGGACTAAACTAACAACCAAAGAGTACACATGGAGGGACCCATGGCTCCAGCTGCATATGTAGCAGAGGATGACCTTGTTGGACATCAATGGGAGGAGAGGCCCTTGCTATATCTTTACATAGCATCTTTGGGTTCTATTCCTAGTAGTTTCTCCCTCAGTTTCAACTCAATTCTTTCAGACCCTGGACCTGAACTAGGAGGTGTCTTTGGGGATAGGATCTTTTTTTTTTTAAAGAAAAAATTGGATATTTTGTTTACCTTTCAAATGTTATCCCCTTTTCTAATTTCCCCTCTGCAAACCCCCTATCTTATCCCCTTCTCCCAATGTTTCTATGAGGGTTCTCCCCCACCCATCCGCCGACTCATGCCTCACAGCCCTATAGAACCAAGGGCCTCCTCTCCCATTGATGCCAGATAAGGCCCTTCAGTTCTTCCCCTAACTCTTCCATTGGGGTCCCCATGCTCAGTCTGATGGTTGACTTGTGAGTATCTGCATCTGTATTGGTCAGGCTCTGGCAGAGCCTCTCAGGAGACAGCTATATCATGCTCCTGTCAGCAAGCACTTTTTGGTGTCAGCAATAGTGTCTGCATTTGGAGGCTGCATATAGGAATGATTCCTAGGTGGGGTAGTCTCTGGACGGCCTTTCCATCAGTCTCTGCTCCACTCTTTGTCTCTGTATTTCCTTTAGACAGGAGCAATTTTACTCAATAAATAACCCTTGCATTTCCTCTTCCATTTAGAACCCTTGATAAGCATAATTTTATGTTTTCATTCTATGGATTTTAATGCATTAGTTACCTCACTTAAGTGGAATCACACAGTAGCTGACTTATTTCATGTAGCATACTGTTTTCAAGGTCCATCCATACAGTTGCATGTATAGCTCATTTTCCTTATCTATTCATAAACCAGTGGCCATTTGAATTGTTTTAAAAAGACCATTTTATGCTTGCATTAATAAAATTTTCTTACAATGCATATTGGTTTGAATCTTTCTTTTTGATGTAGAATATATGGGAAAGTAATTGTACTGGGAAAATTATTATCATTTGGTGATTTACAGAATTACTATTTTTATTAATTTAGACACATATGTTCTGTTATATATCCATAATTTCCAGGGTTATTTTGTCTTATTGTTGTAGATGGGTAGTTTCTATGCTTACTGTTCATCATCTTGCTGGAGCTTCTTTATTACCCTTTGAGAAAGCTGACTTTCATTTTCCAGTATTTTCATCAAGAACCAGGTATTAGAATAGTTCCTAAATTGTTGTATGAGCACAAACTCTTTTCCATTTGTTTATAAAAGAATTATGTCAGAATCTGTTGTTCATTTTAAGTGTTTTGAAGATTGTTGGCCAAACATCACTTTACTTTCTTCTAGTGTTATAATCTTAATATTTTATTTATTGGAAGATTTAAATATTTTCTATCTCCCTTTGTTTATTTTATTTTATATTATTTTATTTTATTGTGGTACTGGAGTTTGGAGCCAGGGCCTTGCACATTCTAGATAAGTGCTATAAAACTGAGCACCAACTCGAGCCTTGTTCAATTCTTCATCTTCCTCAATTCTGCTTACATTTAGATTTTTTGTCTATTTTTTATAACTATTATATCATGGCATTTTTGAATTCATTAAACTCTCTATTTGCCTTTTACTTTTATAGTTTTAAAATCCTGCATGATGGTTTCTATTGATATTTTCTCAGTTTTATTTTTCCTTTGTGAAATTGCAATTTGGTTTTAAAATTCTTTTTTTATTTAGTTCAAATGAGTAGTATATACATGTACATATATAATTGTGTAAATATACACACATGTGCATATATATAATTTTATATGTTTTAGTGTTTAGCCTGCATGCATGTCTATGTATAGGCCCAGTGACTATAGAAGTCAAAAAAGATAATAGATTTCTTGAAACTTGATTTATGGATGGCTGTGAGCCACCATATTGGTCCTGAAAACTCAATCTAGGTCCTCTGCAAGAGCAGGAGTACTATTAACCATCCAGCCATTTCTGAGTAGTATTTTATCTGTAGTGGTACTAGGGACTAAACCCAGCGGTTCACACGTGTTATGTAAGCATTCTAGCAACCACTTCCTGTATCCATTTTTTTTTTTTTTTTTGCAAATTGAGGAGTTATTTCTTTCCAACTTCCAGCTACTTCTTTATGGTCTAAATTTATATATAATTTCCCTTGTAATATTTGTACTACTCAGATCTCCAACTGCAACTATTACAGCTTTCAGTGATTTTTGTGATTAAGCACTTGCTTTCCAGTTTTGTAAATTCTTGTTTACTTGTCTGAAAACTAGCCTGGATGTTTTGGCAAGTCATGAGTTGTGTTTATTGTTCTTGTTCAGTTATGTATTCCCAGCATCTAGCCTGTAATAACCCTTCCATTTATGTCCTAAATTGTCTCTGAGGGCTTCTAGATGAAGCTCATCATCAAAAAGGATACAGCCTTACAAGTTGCTAATTGCAAACATGCACTGAATCTGTAGCATGATGATGAAAAAAATCTGTTCTTACTCTTCCCAGCTTTTCAGTAAGTTTTCATGCAGTTCAGCTCAACAAAGAAGAAGTCAATTTTCCTGATAAGGTCCTTCCTCCTTTTTATGAATCTGTTCATCCTCAAGATTTTGTTTCCATATGAATTAAGTCAAGAGCTGGGTAGTAGCGGCACACACCTTTAATCTCAGCATTCAGGAGGCATAGGCAAGCACATCTCTGTGAATTCAAGGCCAGTCTGGTCTACAGAGTGAGTTCCAGGACAGCCAGGGCTACATCATGAATCTCTGTGCTGGAGTCCAGCTCCAGTGGGGTTCTGGAACCTGAGCACAGAGGTGCGATGACAGCAAAAGTAAGACACTACCTTTTGTTAACATTCAAGTAAATGGACCTAATAGTTCAAGTTGTCTTTATTTGTACAGTCACAATCCTGCTTTTCTGAGCAGTGGTATTATTGGTTATTTTATTTAATGAAACCATAACATAAGCATTACAAAAGTCCCATCATTGTAAAAGCCCCCTAGTAGTTTCCATTCCTCCTTTCCCCTTCCACTGGGTCAGTCACCCCCTAACCTTATTTTCCACTACAAAGCACAATTTCAGCAAGCCAAAAATAAATGTCTAGTCAGACCTGTCCTGTGTACATGAACATATACCCAGCTGGCAGCAAATATGGCCACACAATTGTGTCAGGTGAGAGACATTATCCATTTGTGGGTATAAGTCCAATGATCAAATAATACCCCTCTGTCATAATATTTTTTAAATTGTAGGCAGTTACACACTCATTGTACCAAGCAACCTTTCCTGTTATACACCTATCAGTTTCTGATACCATCTTTCCAAGAACCATTTTTAAGTCTCTATTGATAAGACATAACTTCCCCATTTTAAGTCTTTGTTGACCAGAACAGTTATGCAAGCAGAACCCATTGCTCTCCACAACTGGCACAAGCTTACTCAGTGTGACTGCAGCTGCTTCTCTAGGGACATGACTACATGTCCCAGAATACCCTGGATTAATGGTTACGTCTGAGGGATGGATAGAGGTAGAGAGAGGAGAGGAGAGGACAGGATAATTCTATGCCTCAAAAAATTCAAGCATGGAGAAAAACATAAAATCATCCATGTGGCTTTCAGTCTGTATGATCCAGGCCTTGCCCATTACCCACATAGTGAAACTGATTATTGTTATGAGTATAAATAGCATAGCAAAAACAAGGAGAGCTTGTAGCACATGTAATCTAGGTAATAAGTGCAAAGGCCACCAAAATTCATCACAGCTCCTTGATAAATGGGAAGGGGTTTCCTATGGACCTCGCTACCATAGAGGCCCATCAGTGAAACATTAATATGCTGTTCCCTGCAGATGTTGCATGGTCACTGCCAACCCTGTCTTGAAAAACCAACTAGCCAACCAACCTATCAAACAACCAAACAACCAAAAAAAAAGAAGTTAAAACAAGGATTTTTATTTGATATGTCAACTTCATGGATATGGAGGATATAGTTCCTGGGTGGGGCCTGGATGATGGTGAGGGAGGCTTCCATACCACTCTAATAGTTCTAGTGACCATGTCCATTGAAATACTGTGTGGCACAAAATAGAGCATCCTAGCAAACATCGAATTTTGAGGTGTAGAACTCTCCTCTCTCTACCTCTATCCATCCTCCAGATGTAACCATTAATCTTGGGCATTATGGGACATGTAATCATGTCCCTAGAGAAGCAGCTGCAGTCACATATAATGGGCTCAGAAAAAGGTGGTGGCTGCTTCTCCAGTGTTTATGGAAGTCCCCTCAGGTGCTGGCAGCCTGGAAACCCTCTCCTCCCATAGTGCCAGTAATTGGGTACTCCAGAGCTAGTGTAGATTCTCATTGGTTCAAAGGCTGTATAAGAATGCTTACTGCTGCTCAATACAGTAGATCTGCACCTAGATGCTGGTCTCTGGAGTTTGTTTCCTGGGTTCATGGCTCTGCCTCCTTCACCCCTCCTGGATCCTGGTTCCCACCCATGGAGGATTGAAGCTTCATAGCATATTTGTATACTTACAATCTTCTTTTAGCAACATATTTAAATGTTTAGTTATCTTTTTTTTCTGCTGTACTGACAAGGAAAGTCAGGGTTTTTGAACATGTTAGGCAAATGTTGTACAGTATTCTGCATCCCTAGTCCTTCATTTACATATGGGTGGTTTATCTATATAACATTTCTCTTACTAGTATTGATTATCTATTACTTTGTTAAAAGGGGCCCTCACTAATAGATATACAAATAAGAAAGTCGTAGCCCTGGATTCCTGACGTGGAGCTTCAGGATTTACTCCTTCCTTTCCTAGCTGTCTTGATTAGTGTGACCTTTCCTTGCTATGCCACCATTCTTTCCTTTTGGAATGGAAATACTTATTGTGTGCTATTGTATGTTGGGCCCCTGTAGCACATTTTTGATTTTGTACAATATTACAGTTAAGAGATTTCATTGAGTCTCAGACTTGGATTTTGATCTTTTAAGAGGTATTGGGACTTTTAAAGGCTATGGGGGCATTTGAACCTGAAATAAATATGTCTGTACTATGAGATGGCCATGAGATAACAGTGAGAAAGTTTAGATGGGTTGTGAGAAAGTTTAGATGGGTTATGTCTTAATTGTTGAATGTCTGGATGACAACTTGTTAAGGGGTGGGCTTGTGATGGTTTATATTGGCTGTGAACTTGGAATGATATAGATATTACCAGGAGATAAGTCTCTGGTCATGCATGTGAAGGAGTTTCTAGATAAGGTTAATTAAATTGAAAAGACCTACAATAATTGTTGGTGACATTGTTCCATGGGCAGGGACCCTGTACCAAATTAAAACAGAGAAAACCAGATAAGCAACTGTATTCTTTTAGGTATGCTACTCACAAAGAATAGAATTCACTGTGGTGTATCCATAGTACATTATTTTTAAGATGACAGTTAACTTGCATTTGTTTCACTACTAGAGTTATTTTAATATATTAGTAGCAAATTGTCGTGGATAAAAGAATAATTGATATTTAATATATATTTTATCATACTTCTTGCTAGTAAACTAATGATATGAGCTGTTGGAAAAATGGCATCTAGAAAGAAGCTTGTTGATTTTTGTGGTATGGTAGTACATCTTTAATGTGTAAAAGTATAATATCTGGAAAGTACAATAAAATGAGATTCTTTTGCATGTGTGTCTGCATATGACTCTACACTTTCTTTCCAAGTGACTTTTCCAAGTGACTTTCCAAGTGACAGTAACTGAATGTGGTAGAAATTGTAAGACTGAAAGGAACTTTTTCCAGAGTGATCTTTCATGCTTGTTCCAGTGCCTAAAATCCCACTGTTCTTTAAACTGTGGCTTTAAGTATTTGGATGATTATCTGAGATTTAATTCAGGTCTTCTTACACACAAGTAAGGGGCCTTGGAGCACTGCTGAATTATTTTGGATGGTTCCTAACTTGGTGGTGTCTTTTTATACAATAGAATCCCTAGAGATAGAGAACGAAAACAAATCTAGAGGCTAGAATTCCGGTATTATGAAAATATCTCACTAAAGAAAGCCTATGGACAGTTCTGTGAAGTTACATTCCAGCTTGTTTTGTTCTTGTAGTTTTAGTACGTGAAGATTTTTTTTTTTACCTTTACAATATCCTTGTATCATCAACTCTTTGCCCTTTTCAGCTATGTTGCTGCCTTATTGTTTCTGAGCTATCCAACAGGAAACAGAGAGGCAGAACAACAAAATGAAAGAAAACTAGCAGAGACTCGAGGGCCTAATGTTTGGAGTACGAACCTTTGTTTTTCAGCCACAAACATGTGTGAACTGAGACCAAACAGACAACAGTTCTAAGACTAACATGAAGGTCCTAACAATCAATCTATCCTGAATAACAGCTATCATAATTTCCCTTTTACTTTCTCCTATGTTCTTTTTGTGGAATTGTCCAGTTTACTCAGGACAGCTTTTCACGATTGCTGATGAAGGAGTTTACTTATACTATTTCTTTTATTCTCTAACTCTTCTCTAGAGAGTCTGTCAATGATAATTAATAGTGTTTATTCACTTTTTCCTCAGGTGGAATACCTACTTCCTAGCTTCTCCCAATTTTACTGTTCTTTATGATCTTGTTAAGATCTCACCTTCTTCATAAAGGCTTCTGTGATTCCTCAATGTCATCCTTATTTTGATCCCTGAACCTGAGCTTTGTGACTGTTAAACAAGTTAAATAACTTTGTTGTGTCTCAGTATCCTTATTGGGAAAATGACAAGAATGCTGGGGTTCTTAAAGGAAAAAAATCACAAGTAGGGGGCTTCTAAGTGTTGGGAATACAAAATTGGGTAAGAGGTTTATGGGCAGGTGGACTTTAGTGATTGGCCCATTTTAGGTGCCAAAGTCTCTAACTGCTCTGGCCCAGCCATCTGGAGAACATCTGGCCATTTATAGCTGGTATGGAAGAGGAAGAGGAGTGATCAGCACCCTTCAATTTTATGCAGAAGTGTTGCTATCTTCTGAGGGAAAAGTATACAGGAAAGGGAGGGTTGCTAGGGAACGCTCTCTTCTTTAGTGCAGAAAAGAATGTTGTACAACAAGTAATTCCCAGCAGCTGCAGCTGCTGTTTCACCTTGAGACCCGCGATTCTTTGTCTAATCTTGTCTCTGGGCCTTTGCTTGGGTTTCCCTGTTTCTCAAATGCAGATGTACTTTTTGATGTGTTATAGTTAGTAATGATAATGCTGGAAAACAGTAAGGGTGGTTACCATTTTCTGATTTCTTACAGCGTGATATGTATGTTCTAAATTCTCCATATAAATTATCCATAGCCTGTTTTTGGTAATACTACCTTTTTCCAGGAAAGGCCATGCTACCAGCCCCTCCAGCCTTCCCTTTCTACCCGCCTTTGCTCGGAGGGGTCTTGCTACCAGCACACTCCCAAGAACCTTGAATCTGTGGATAAAAGACACTCACACACAGCTTGTTACTTTATAACTTGCCTTCTTTTTTATTTTTTATTTTTTTATTTTATATATCCTTTATTTACATTCCAAATGATTTCCCCTTTCCCTTATAACTTGCCTTCTAGGCACAATTGCTGGGCACAGATATCTCCCACCTGGAATAACATACCCTTACCAACTTATTATCTCTGTCTCTCCTTTTGCCCCTAACTTAGTGGCTTGTTCCAACTAGGCCCTGCCAAACATCCTTGGACACCCACATGTAGCAGAGGGAACAGACCCTAGCTTGTCCCCAAAAAGCCTCTCTCCTTCCCTGCCTCTCTTTTTTGCCCCTGAGACCTGGAAGTTTCTCCTATACCTTTTGCCCAGTGATTGACTCTTGGCCTTCTTTATTGACAAATTGACAAATCAAGAACCAAATGGGGAATGGGATTTTAAAATCAGGACCTCCATCTACACTAGCCCCCTTTCCCCTAATGTTATGTTCTCTCTCCAGTAAATTTACCCACTATTATGTACTATTATGACTTCAAATACAGTTTATATGTCAATGACTGGCAAAACTGCTAAGCATTATCTTTTCTTCTGACACCCATTGAGCTCTATCATCGCAAGTGATATATATCAATGTACCTTACTGCAAATGACACTAATATTTGAATATTTCATAATTATTAAAACACAACCTGTTCAAAGCCCAACTCATGTGTGTGTATGAATGCTTATAGAGTTACACCTGGGATTAGTACAGGACATACCCAGATACCAAATCCTCAGCACAATGGATATTTATTACGCTGGAAGGGCAAATGGGAATGGCGATGGGGCTAGATTGCAAAGGCAGAAGTAACAGCAGCAATAAGCAAGCAAGCAAGCAAGCAGGTGTTTTTTGTAGGAGTGTTTTTCCATTAATTATTTATTCCCTTTATTCGGATCACACCCCTTTCCCTCTTCTCCCAGTCCTATCCTCACAAAACCAATCCCAAGTTACTCCCTCCTCTTCTCCTTAGAGAAGAGGAAGCAAACCTTGGGTACCACTCAGTCCTGGGACATCAAGTAGCAGCATGACTAAGTACATCCTGTCCAATTGATGTCTGGCAAGGCAGTCTAGCTAGGAGAAGGGGATCCAATGGCAAGCAACAGACTCAGAGATCACCCCTGCTCCAATTGTTGGAGGACCCTCATGAAGACCAAGATATGCATCTGCTACAATCTTGTAGGGGGCCTAGATTCAGCTCGTTCATGCTCTTTGGTTGGTGGTTCAGTCTCTGTGAGCTGCCATGGGACAAGGTTATTTGACTCTGTAGGTCTTCTTGTGGTACCCTTGATCATGCTTATTCCCTCAGTCCTATCCCTCAATCTTTTTGAGCTTCACCTAATGTTTGATTGTGGTTCTCTTCATCTGCTTCCTTCAACTGCTAGATAAAGCCTCCCAGGAAACAGTTATGCTAAGCTCCTGTCTACAAGCATAGCAGACTATCATTAATACTGCCAGTGGTTGGTTCTCTCCCATGGGATGAGTCTTAAGTTGGACTAGTCATTCTAGTCATTGGTAGGTTGTTTCCTCAATCTCTGTTCCATCTTTATCCGTGAACATTTTGTAAACAGGACATAGTTTGGGTTTAAGGTTTTATGGGTGAGTTGATGCTCCCCTCCCTCCACTGGAAGTCCTGCCTGGCTATAGGAGGTCGCTACTCCAGTCTTCATTTCCCCAGATGCCAGGAGTCTCAGTTAGGGTCACCTTTTATTGAGAAAAGGAGGTAATCTGTGCTAGGGTGAATTGGTGAATCATGATTGGACATGTTAGCCAATTAATAAATTTTGATTGTTGGACCTTGGCATTTTGTCTCAGTGGCCACATAGAATAGTCCTTGAGAACTAGCTTTAGGAATGTAATCTAAGGATTTTTTTAAGCAAGGGAGGGAGGGACAAGAGGGAATTGAAAAAAATAACCTGTGTGCCATATTTGTCATGTTTGAGTTAGTAATGTTCCAATTTTGGCCATATATCCAATATTATATGGGCAGCACAAACTGTATTTGGAGTATTTAAGAAAAGGAGGACAAAGTTGACTGCATAGCAAAGTGGTGATGGATCTGGGAGGAGTTGTAGAGAAGATGAATATGATGAAAATACATTGTATATAGTTCTCTAATAACTAATAAAAGATGGAAAAACAATCTTAGGGTATATAGGTCAGTGGTAGAATTTTTGCTACACGTGTACAAAATACTGACTTATATTCCTATAACTAATGGGCAGCAGATCTCAGTTTCCAGCATTTCAGTTACTCTTCATCAACTGCAGTCTAGCCATGTTGAGAAATGAACAATCTGCGAACTGTAAATTGCTTGTTAGTGCAGCATGATGAAATCCTATGTTGTCTCACGTGGAATGTGAATCATCCTGATATACAGCATATTGACAGTGTACACACATCTGACCTGAGGCAGTAACGAGATGGGGAGAAAAAATGAGAGAGAATATTCAAACTAGAATACATATTTTCATATAACTTTTATTACAGTAAATAGTTATACTTGTCCTATATTTAGACTAGTTAACCTCTTACTTTGCCTAATATATAAACTAAACTTTATCATAGAAATATGTATAGTAAAACAACATATACAAAAGTTCAGTATTGGTTAGTTTCAGTCATCCACTAGAGGATTTACAACATATCCTCTGAGGATGGGATAGGGAAAGGCTACTGTAATGAGATCATTAAGTCTTTGTATAATAATCAAGCCTACAGGCTAGTTATTGACTTGACCTTTTCAGGTGAGAAAAAAATTGTCTCATGGAAGTTAAATAACTTGGTTGAACTCATAGTTAGTAATCAAAGAGCCCCAAAATGTATCTGACTTCAAAGCTCTTATGTGGTCTTCTGATTTTCATAATGTAAATCTGATGCCTTTTGTAGAAGTCTCTCCTTAGAGTTAAAAAAGCTACTTTTTGAAAGGGCATGGATCAGGAAAATATTTCTTATTGTACAACCAAAGCTCTAGGATCTCCTCAATTGGGGGAACTTCTGTCTTCTTCCCTGTGGTTTTCTTTCTAGTAGTACTGGGAGCTAAAATTTGGATCCCACACCTGGAGGTAGACAATGACCTAATGAGCCAGTACCCCTCCCCAAATTGATGACTTATTTTCTCTAATAGTCTCAGTTTTATTCATTAGTTTCCTTTTCATTAAGCCAAATAAATAATTGTCATTTTAGTTGGCTGTAATTTTAGAGTTGAATAAACTACTATCATGAAAATATCCCTAGCATGAGTACATAATACGAAGATGAAAAAATATTTCTCAACCAATCCACCTCAGGGCACTCCTACAAAGGGAGGAGATCCATAGGTAACTTAAGGTTTTGCTAGATTTTTAGAATAAAGTACACTTTGAGTCAATGCCTAGATGAAAGAAACAGTTGTCTACAATCTATGTAATAAGGGGGCATTAAAAATTCTTTTTAACCATGTACGTTGATAAACTTGGAATTACAACAATGAAATGCCTGAGACAGGTTACTTTATAAATAAATAAGTGAGATTCAATTAGGACTCATGTTTCTGAAGGTACAGTATCTGTGGTTTTCTTGTGGCAATTGCCTTTTTGCTGGTAGAATGCTAAGGTATAAAGAGCATTGTATCGCTTAAGACAAGAAGTGGATGCTTATATTTCTGTATGTATGTTTATCTTTTTCCAGGACTCCATCACTGGGGTCTTTCCTTCATGTTGTTATCCAATTCTTGATTACATTTCTAAAGGTCCTATCTTTAAACACTATAACTAAATTAAGTTTTCAACCCTCTTCATCATGAGACAGAATCTTACTATATTCTTGGCTTGCCTGGATCTGACTGCATAGAGTAGGCTGATTCCAAATTCAGAAAGATCTACCTGCCTCTGCTTCTCAAGTGCTAGGATTAAGGTGTGCCCCATCACACGCAGCAAGTTTCTTCATTTTTTATAATATTAACACATGCTTCTGGGAATTAAACTCCTACATAAACTTAGAGGTTTGGTGGTATCAAATCATACTGAAAATCTAGCATCATTACATCTCTCCATTTAGATATGCTGTAGTATTTGAAACATTCATTACAATTATTACATAGATTAATAAATGAAGAAGCCCTATTAAGACTTATATTTTCCATTATCAGTGTCACATTCAGGACTATCATTCTGGTACCTTTGTTTCCTTTATTGTCTAAATCCCTCAGCTATTTCCAATGTACCCCATGGAAATACAAGAAAGTACATATTAGTTATGATTTTTGAACCAGTTAAATGGGAAATGTAAAACAGTGTTTGCTTTCATCTAATGAGTGAAACATATATCAAATAGCACACTAAGAGCTTTACATATTCCACATCAGTTCAATCCTTTCAATAGCCTTCAATAATTATTTTTATACTTATTGTGTTGAAGGGCAAACAAAGACAGAGATGATTCAAATAATTTGCTTAGTGCTGTAAAATATGGCTGAGTTAAGATTTGTACCTTAGTTTGACTCCAGAACCAGTTCTGCATTTACTTACCTTATTCTTTGTATTTAAACTTACTATATTTTTATTTTAGCTAATTTAAAATTTTATTTTTACTCCTTTTCCCATAATTTTTAATTATCTGTTTTTGAGATTATAATAAAATTACATCATTTTCTCCTTCTCCTTTCTTCTTTAAAATCCTTTAATGTAACCTAATTTTGGAAAATTCATGGCTTCTTTTTTTAATTGTTACTACATGCATACATTCACATACACATTTATATAAAAAAATCAATCCATTCCTATATATTAAATATATAATGTATATAATATATGATACATATGTGTTCCTAAATATATAATGTAAACCGCTTAATTTATATATGATAATTTATACATATATAATGGTATGTATGTGTTTTCACAGTTGACCATTTGGCATTAGATACCAGGAAAGAACAACTGTGTTATTCCCTGGAGTATGTGACTTCCCTTGCACTCACATTTCTTTAGTTGCCTACAGTTCTCTGTCTAGGGTTGAGGCCCCACGATCTTTGTCCCTTTAATGTTGGTATGTCTATTTATGTAGTCATTTTTTAGGTTATGTTTAGAAAGCCATATCAGCGAGACTTCATAGATGTAGGCTTTTCTGATGTTTCTAGAAGACACAGTCTCATGGCAAACTTTCTGTTTCTTTGACTTTTTCAGTCTTTGCACCTTCTATTCTGGAATGATCCCTAGCTGTAGGTGAAGGAGTTTTGTTATAGATGCATCATTGGGACTGAACTATACACGATCCTGTTTTTTTTTTGTTGTTGTGGTTTTCTGTAATAGACTCTGTCTGTTGAAAAAAGAAGTTTTCTTGATGAGGGGTAAAAACTACACTTATATGTGGGTATAAAGATAAATATTTAAAATATAGTCAGAGATTATGTTGATTTAGTAAAATGGTGACTATAGGTAGGTTCTAGTCCAAGATGCATGAATTCACAAGCACTGGGTATGTGTCTAGGTTTCCCGTAGCAGGCATGATTTCCCTCATGTTGAGCAGGTCTTAAGTCCAATTAGAGAGCTGCTGTTTACACCAAGTTGTGCCTGCCACTATTGTACTATTAAGATTCGTGTGCTATGCTTGTCATTGTGTTCATAGCAACATAAGACTATTGATTGTTTCCTTCCCTTGGAAGCTTGCACAGTGTGTTCTGGGACCATGAAAGCTAGCTCTCCAGGTGGAAGCTTTCAGGTCAGATACAGCTGAGATCCTTGAAATGAGGAGGATAAAATAAGAGTAAGGATGTCTAAAGAAGTCATAAATAATTATATTATTAACTATCTACCTAAATATACCTGTAATACATAAAAGTCTGGAGAGAGAGTGAGAGAGAGAGAGAGAGAGAGAGAGAGATTAAGTGAAATTTTTCATCTAACAAAATTTTATCTCAAAGACCTGATTTATTAGGATCTCTGTATTCCTGGATGCCTTTAAGACAAAACAAGTAGCTATGGTATGCAATGTGCCTTCAGAATTTGTCTCATGACTAATCAAGCAGTTGCTATGCTAGATTTATTAAGTAGTTACTGTAATAACTAATGATGATTATGTAAGAAGTATGTGTATTAACCCATATTCAACAGTAATTCTGTAGGTCCAGTCTATATACATCATCTTATTATTTAAAGTCTTGGAAGATAGCATTTTTTTAGGAACACTGATCCATATACCTAGATCTCTGATACCATAACATTGCTGTCAATACATCATCAGGAACACAATACTCTCTTCCCTGTTATCAGTTGGTTTAAGAACCTGTTTTTTTTTTAAAGATCAGTTAGAATCTTACAAATTAAAGTTGTTCTTTTACGTACTTGATGGCCTCTTATATTTCCCACTGGCTTAATTGCTGCCTGTATTGAGAATTGCCTCAATACAGAATTGATGGTGTGTGTGTGTGTGTGTGTGTGTGTGTGTGTGTGTGTGTATTGTGCATGCATGAGAATATGTTCATGCAAGTGTGTGCATGTGAAGGATCACATGGAATCTAGATGTCAATGTGAAGTATTTTCCTCTATAATTCTCTACTTTATCTTCAGATACAGGATGTTCTAGCCTTATTTCTGTTGATGTGATACAACACTCTGTCCAAAAGCTACTGATGCAAAGATTGGTTTATGCTTCCATGTTATAGTCCATCATGAGGGGAGTTATGACAGAAACTTGAAGAAACCTTGGAGGAACACTATCTGCTGGCTTGGCTTGCTTGTTCATAGGCTCATTTTCTTCCACAGGCTTAAGTCACTTTCTTCCACATCCCAGAGCCATCTTATCAGAGAAAGGTGCTGCCGAGAGTGGGTTGGGCTTTTCTACATCAATTAATAACAAAGACAATCCCCCATAGACATACCCATAGACTAATATGACATTGCCAATACCTCAATTGGGATTCCCTTCTCAGTCGATTTAGGTAATGTCATGTTATAGGTAAAACCAACTAGAATACATAGTCTCTCTGAACCTGAAAGTCACAAGTTTAGCTAGAATGATGGCTAGCAAGTAACATCCTGAGATATGTCTGTCTGCCTCATCCTTCATCACTGGGATTATATATGTGTAGTGACACACCCAGCTATTTGTTGCCATTCCTGGCTATTTATGTGAGCACTTGTTTGGGGGTTGCCATATGTGTGTAGCAAACATTTTATAGACACAGCCATCTCCACAGCTCCCCATCTGTTTTGGATAGTTCTAGGAACTTCATGCATGCTAGGCAAGTACCCTATGAATGTGACATATTCATCATATCTGAGTATTTTAAGGTTTAAAAAGAAAATATTGGGGCAGTGGTGGTGCATGACTTAAATTCCAGCACTTGGGAGGCAGAGGCAGGCAGATTTCTGAGTTCGAGGCCAGCCTGGTCTACAGAGTGAGTTCCAGGACAACCAGGGCTATAGAGAGAAACCCTGTCTTGAAAAACAAAAAAACAAATACGAAAACAAAAAAAAAGCAAAAAAAAAAAAAAAAAAAGAAAATATTATTTGCTTTACCCTCTCACAAGGGTTCTTTACAAATAATATTACTGTCTTTTTCTATACCGATCCTGCCATCTTCCTAATTCATATTGACACCCTCTTAGCAAAGTTCCAACATACTTTGGGCTCTAAACCTCTTTAAGTTGTGACAGTAGTTATTCAAATATAAAGCAAATACTTACATTGTTCCTGGGAGAAATTTTACCTTCTTTCATGAATTTTAGTGGGTGTTAGGGAAATATTCAGAAGCCCAGAGAAACATATGAAAGTTTTCCTTTAGACAACAGACACAGTGATTACATTTGAAGCTACCTTGGTTGACTACTCTACTCTAGACTAAATTCTTCTCCAAAGCATAACCAAGAATACTTTCTTATTTTTCATAGATTATTTTATTTATTTACATTTCAAATGTTATTCCCCCTTCCTGGTTTCCTCTCTGCATATCCACTATCCCACGACCCCTGACCCTTGATTCTATGATGGTGCTCCTCCATCAACCCGTCCATTCCTGCCTCACAGCCCTAGCATTCCCCTACTCTGGGGCATCGAGCCTTCACAGGACCAAGGGCCTCTCCTCCCATTGATCCCAGATAAGGCAATCCTCTACTACATATGCACCTGGAGCCATGGATTCCTCCATGTGTACTCTTTGGTTGGTGATTTAGTCCCTGGGTTCATGAAATTTGCAGGCAAATGGACAGAACTAGAAAACATCATACTGAGTAAGGTAACCCAGTCACAAAAGAACACACATGGTGTGTACTTACTTATTAGTGGATATTAGTCCAAAAGCTTGGAATACCCATGATACAACTCACAGACCGTATGAAGTTCAAGAAGATGGAAGACCAAAGTGTGGATGCTTCAGTCCTACTTGTAAGGGGGAACAAAGTAATCACAGGAGGTAGAGGATGGGAGGATCTTGGGAGGGAGAGAAGCGGAGGGAAAAAAGGGGCAGGATCAGGTGTGGGAGGAGACAGGGGAGACATATAGAGGGTCAGGAAGTTGAACAGAGGCATGTAACAGTGGGGGATGGGGAACTGGGGGTAGCCACCAGAAAGTCCCAGATGCCAGGAAAGCAAGAGGCTCCGAGGACCCAATGGGGATGCCATTAGCTGAAATACCTGACAAAGGATATATGTCTATATATATATATATATATATATATATATATATATATATATATATATATATAGAGAGAGAGAGAGAGAGAGAGAGAGAGAGAGAACCTGTAGAGGCCATATCCAGAGGTTAGGCATGGCTCCTGGTTGAGGGATGGGGCCACCCACCCATCTCAAAAATATTAACCCAGAATTTCACCTGTTTAAAGGAAATACAGAAATACGGGGACAGAGAATAGAACAGAGACTGAAGGAAAAGCCATCCAGAGACTGCCCCACCTGGGGATTTATCCCATATTCAGCTACTAAACCCAGTCACTATTGCTGAAGCCAAGAAGTTCTTGCTGACAGGAGCCTGATATAGCTGTCTCCTGAGAAGCTCTGTCAGAGCCTGACCAATACGGATGTGGATGCTTGCAGATCATCAGACTGAGCACAGGGACCCCAATGGAGGAGTTAGGGGAAGAAATGAAGGAGCTGAAGGTGTTTGCAACCCCACAGGAAGAACACCAATATCAACCAACTAGAACCACCCCCTCCCAAGCAAAGTTTCCTTCTCCTTTAATTTCAGTTCAAAATGCCATCATATGCTTATCTAAAGTTTATAAAAATGGTACATAAAGCTATTATGTCTGGATTTTCTCAGGTAAAACACACAGCTTTACTTTTGCAATGAAGTGGTATGTCTAATTCATTTTTAATAAATCATGTGCTTTAAATCTTTATATGTTACATGTACCTGGGATTATTTTTGTAGACCCATCATATTCTTATTCCAGAATAAGTTGTGTTTGTTCAGTGATGGTTTGGTGGTAAAATAGAATCAGTTAAATGATGGGCAGCAGCTATTTAGAAAATTTGTGGATTAAACACAAAATCCCAGGTTTATGAGTTTTATGCCTTGAAGTAATAGGTTAGTCATTAGGTGTATAGGCTAGCTCATGTATACCATTTATTCTACTCCCAGTTCCCGATTTTTAAGTACATTTCCATCATGCATGGAAATTTCTCTTTTTTCAGGCATCAAGAATTCTGAAGCCAAACCCCATGAAGTATGAGCTTAAAACATGATGTGTAATAACATTTTGACAGAAGAGTGCTTAGGTGTACAGAAGAAATTTCCTCTGATCTGTGATTTGCAAAACAGCAGTGCACACTGTGTACTTGCGGAATTTTGCTCCTTTTTTAGAGCTAGAAAGACAAATAAATGAAGATCTAATTCCTCCATAGGCAGAATTTTCTCAGCATCTCATCCCTCCATATTGCTAGGGGATAAGGATTGTATCTCCATGTATCCTTGAGACAATGATTTCATATAGACACTAACTTTCACAGATATCCTCACAAGAGTCCTCTTTGTATTTCTACAAATGAACATATTCTATTTGACTATAACATTTTTGTGGATCAATTAGTTTCTCTAAGTGTCACCAGGAAACCACTAGTATGTGAGTAAGATGGTCATTTGTTAAGATATAAATTTCTGGTTTGTACTCCAGATACATTGTGTACAAATTACAGCTTTTAATGAATGTTCATATTGCAATAACCACTGCTCAATACCTTATGTGGACTTCAAATTTTTAGAATATTCATTTCCTTATCTTTGCCTGTGAAACCTTTGTCCATCTCTCAAGGTACAGTTCAAAGTCTATCTCCTCTGGTAGTATTATGCCCAATTTTCTGAGGAACCGCCAAACTGATTTCTAGAGTGATTGTACCAGTTTGCCCTCCCCTCAGCAATAGAAGAGTGTTCCTCTTTCTCCACATCCTCACCAGAATTTGCTGTCTCCTGAGTTTTTGATCCTGGCCATTCTGACTGGTGTGAGATGGAATCTCAGGGTTGTTTCAAATTACATTTCCTTAATGACTAAGAATGTTGAACATTTCGTTATGTGCTTCTCAGCTATTCGATATTCCTCAGTTGAAAATTCTTTGTTTAGCTCTGTACTCCATTTTTAATAGGGTTATTTGGTTCTCTGGAGTCTAAGTTCTTGAGTTCTTTGTATATACTGGATATTAGCCCACTATTGTATGTATGATTGGTAAAGATCTTTTCCCAATTCGTTGGTTGCTGTTTTGACCTCTATACCACTCCTGGGCACATATTCAGAGGATTCTCCAGCATGTAATAAGGACATATATTCCACTATGTTCATAGCAGCCTTATTTATAATAGCCAGAAGCTGAAAAGAACCCAGATGTCCTTCAACAGAGGAATGGATGCAGAAAATGTGGTACATTTACATAATGGAGTACTACTTAGCTATTAAAAACAATGACTTCATGAAATTCTTAGGCAAATGGATGGAACTAGAAAATATCATCCTGAGTGAGGTAACCCAATCACAAAAGAACACACATGGTATCCACTCACTGATAAGTGGATATTAGCCCAGAACTTTGGAATACCCAAAACACAATTCACAGACCAAATGAAGCTCATGAAGAAGGAAGAACAAAGTATGGATACTCTGGTCCTTCTTAGAAAGGGGGAACAAAATACCCACAGGAGGAGATACAGAGACAAAGTGTGGAGCAGAGACTGAGGGAAAGACCATCCAGAGACTGACTGCCTCACCTAGGGATCCATCCCATATACAGTTACATAACCGAGACACTCCTCTGGATGCCAACAAGTGCTTGCTGACTGGAACCTGATATAGCTATCACCTTGGAGGCTCTGCCAGTGCATGATAAATACAGAGCAGGACACTCTCAGCCAGTCATTGAACTGTGCACAGGGTCCCCAATGGAGGAGCTAGAGAATGGACCCCAGGAGCTGAAGAGGTTTGCAGCCCCATAGGAGGAAAAACAATATGAGCCACCCAGTACCCTCAGATCTCCCAGGGTCTAAACCACCAACCAAAGAATACACATGGAGTTACCCATGGCTCCAGATGCATATGCAGCAGAGGATGGCCTTGTTGGACATTAAAGGGAGGGGAGGCCCTTGGTCCTGAGAAGGTTTGATGCCCTAGTGTAGGGTAATACCAGGACAGGGAAGTGGGAGTGGGTGGATTGGTGAACAGGTAGAAGGGGAATGGGTTAGAGGATTTTTGGTGGGAAACCAGGAAAGTGGACAACATTTGAAATGTAAATGAAGAATAAATCTACAACCCCCCCAACCCCACGTCTTTCTCCTCACTGAATCCACTTTGGTAGCCTTCCTGGTCAGTAGATAAAGACCTCTTGGGTATATATAATATAGAGAAAATAAGAGGATTAGAACTGGGGTACTGTGGGAACGGGAATGGATTCACTTTAACAGAATTGAGGTAGAACTCTTTAAAAATATATTTATTTTTATTTCATGTATATGTATGAGTACCTGCAGTCATGTACAAAATTGTGTGTGTTTCATGCAGTGGTGACTGAAAGATCACATTGAACTAGAGTTCAAATGGGTCCTGAGGGCATTTGACTGTTGAGCCAGCTTTCCATCCACAAACCTTTAGTTTAATATGGAATTTTTTAACCACCAGATTTCACTCTCATTTTTTTAATATATGATAGATAAGCTGAATAAACTAACAGCAAAGTAAAATGTGCCCACATTGTCAAAGTAGTGAATCCTGGTCCCATAGCAACAATGTTTGAGGGGGAGGATTGGTGGCCATATCAGGATAAGCAAGTGGGAGGGAAACAGAGACAAATGCCCACTTGACAGCCCCCTCAGGGGTGGAGTGGGAAGACATAAAATAATTTTAACGACTTCACACACATGCATTCAGACACCCCTTTAAATATATTATTTTTCACATTTTTGTTTCATTTTCAAATGTATAAATCCTGAGATTCAATGTTCAGCACTTTGGTTTCTCATGCATCAGGTAGCAAAGAACGTAGATTTTAGGAAGTGTCAAAGAAAGGTACTGCTTTGTACCAGAATTTAAAGCGAGTGTATAAAATAATGGGTTTCCTTAACATTTTGCTTGGTTCTTGAAATGCTTAGTTCTTGTTTCCCTTCCATGCTTCCCTTCCCATCACTATCCATTCCTTGTTTGTTCTCTTCCATCCTCCATTTATCCTTAATCTATTTTTATGTCACTTGTAGTCTGTTACATGACCCCACTCTAGTCACTTAAGATCTTTCCTTCTCAACTACAAAGACAAATTCTCACATTTTTGTGAAAAAAGGAAAAATATTGATCTATTTATGTGGTATCACTGTATACATAGTATTTGAGTGTGTATGGAGAATGCAAAGTTTGAAAGAAACCATTGATGGCCAATTAGCTATTGATATGTGACGTTCTTTTGAGGGAAAGCTAAATAGCAACAGTATTTGACTTGGCCTTAGTAAGAACAAAAGTTTTCTTTTCCCTCTGAGATCATGCTACAAAGACCCCATGCCTTCTCATATACCTCTTCTTTGAGATATACAGCTGTGCATTGACTGGTAGAGGATTATGTTCTCGGCTGTTGCCAAAGAAAGTGGATTTTCCAGAGAAACTTTAGTTCACAGATAAGTCAATTTATCTAGATAACTACCTCTGTCTTATCAATTTCTGTCATGTTCATGGAGATACCTGATATTCATGAATACTTGATCCATCTCCAAGCAGTTCTAAGGTTAAAAGAGTGTTGTGTGCCACTGTGCACATTGACTTTTAAATTTTAGGACATTTACATTTTTCAAAAGCCACTTTAATGATCTGTGTTTTTATAGGAGGCAGAAACAGTTAAGAAGATTTAGAAGAAATACACTCTCGTCCACAGATAAACTGCTTTGTGGCATGGAATGATTTGGTTTCCTTACATTCTCATTAATCTATGTTATTCAAATTCACTGTGAGTGAAGACAGTGTTTGCTTGGAGGAATTACAGTGGCTAAATAAACCTTGAGGTTCTTAGTGGCTACCAGACTTTTCCTGCAATCATGTAATGACAGAGTTCATTATTTTTTATAGTCCACATTTCACACTTATAGAAAATTGTGTGCTTGAGGCCCAGAGAGCCTTAACTCATGAAATATCAATGTTGAAATGATATCTAGTCTATAATCATGGAACTATGTGAAGATCACCTAGTTATAATTAGCAGAGAAGGCTAATCTTTGAGAATTAGTTTTTAAGCCATGATTCTGGAGAGGATATATTACCATAGTTATTTTTATATTATGACACTGTGTTCTAAGTGATATTATATGCTATTGAAAAATACCAAATCTCTTATTTTCATAATGTCTATGTTAATAGTTTTCAGCTTCATTATGAAGATGATAAAACTGAGTCAGGCTGGTTTGTGACTAAATTATAGCATAAGAACATATGTGGATGCCTGAGTTTGGGTTTCAAGCAGCAGCAAATTATTTACAAAGGAAAACTGAGTCACAGAGAATAGAATTCCTTTCATTTTTGCACATAATTATAAAATGTGTTATTTGTTTACTTACTTTTGTGTTTGTTATAAGGTGTTTTGAGAATCTCGTACTATGTTTTTGACCATATACACTCCTTCCTACAACTCCTCCTGGATTCACTCCCTTTCCCTACCTACCTATGTTTGTGTTCACTTCTATGTTTAAAACCTATCATGTGCAATGTGGGCTACCCAGACTTTCTCAGATGTATGGCCTTTCACTGAAGTGTGTCCAGCTTCAGAGGCCAATCACACCCTTAACCAAATAACTCTTCTTCTCTAAATAGCTAATACAAACAGATTTTTAATGTCAATCTAAGTTTTTCATGTTTGATTTGGGGAAGAATACGATAAGTTTTGCCTGTAAAATTTTTAGTGCAGACTTCAGATGAATGTAAAATCTCTTCATCGGTTATTTTTACCAGATACTGTAATGGAAAGAAAATAGATTCTGAAGTCAGACACCTGACTTCCAATTCAGACTCTCTCCCACTAATTAGTTCTTATCTGTCAGAGTTTAAACTTCCTTAGTTTCGAAATCTATGTGATAATACTTCACAAGGCTGTCACAGCATTGAAATATGATGGCCAGTGCAGTGTCTGGTACACACTAGATTCCTACGAAGTTAGACACCACAAAGTTAAACAACATATTTATTCTCTCATTATTCTGGATGTTCAAAGTCTAGAATGAGTCTCCAGAAATAAAAATCGAGGCAACAGCATAGGTGTTTCAATTTCTTTTGTTTTACTGTGTAAGATCCCTAATAAACATCTATTTCTTCTTACCTACAGTGGTAGTTACCATCTTTGGGTTTGTGTCTGTATTTCTTCCTTAAGTGCCTCCACTGTAAGTTTGCCTACTCCTCTTCTCTGTGCCAGCACCTCTTTATGCCTCTCTCCTATATTTGTGATATTATTGATGTCCTACACAAAACATCCATGGTAACTTCACTCATATCATGATAGTAAGAATTATAGCTGCAAAGTTCCCTTTCCCATATGAGGCAAGTTTCAAGGGTTAAAACCTAGAGATCTTTGAGAAAGCCATTAAACAGACTATCATGTATGCTAATTGACATTTCTTATAAGATAGGAATGTTTCCTGAATGCTTTACTTTATGTTAAGTTAGTATAGAAAATGTAGTGAATTTAAACAATAATCTGAAAGCCACTGCATCCTTTATTTTTATGGTTATACCAAAATGATAAATGTACTGTAGTGAAGTTGTATTTTTGGATGGGAAGATGTCCCTTGAGGCTATGCTGTGTATAATAGATAGGTGGTATGTATGACACCCTTTACTACATTAGACAGGAATCTCCTATTGACTTTAGAAATAGGAGGGGTTAACAGTATTCTATATTCCTTAATTCATAATAAATGAATTTGTTATTTATTGCCAGTAAATAGAAGAGATTGTCTGGTTTGAGGGCACATAAACCAGTGTCATGTCAAGTGGAAAATGAAAATATAATTAGAAGATGAAGCAAATAGCCAAGGAAAATAAGACTTATATGGTTCTCCTGTCGTCTATACCCACAGCTAAAATCTAACTCATGAAAAGAGTTACAGATCAAACCCTGAAGAGTCATCAGTTTATAGTTGGGGACATGGAGGTTCAGAATAAGGGAAAGAAATGTCCAAAGTTGTTCAATAAGCAAGGACAGTCTTGTCTCATTTTAAGAGGAGATACTATTAGTGTAGAGCTGTTTCCTTCTGTTGCTTTCATTTAATCTTCCTTTCCTTTGTCTTTGGTTTAAAATTTATGTTCTAGGGTTGGTAAGGAAAACATATTGCTCCTTCAGAGGTTCTGAGTTTAGTTTGAGAATCCATGTTGGGTAGCTTATCTGTAGCTCCAGCTCAATGAGGAGTTAATATTTCTGACTTCATGGGCAACTATACTCATGTGCACATATCAGTTCCTCCAACACACACACACACACACACACACACAGAGAGAGAGAGAGAGAGAGAGAGAGAGAGAGAGAGAAATAAGTAATTCTTTTCTGAGAATGTGGGTTTATCACTCTTCTTTGACATCCTCTTTATGAAGACTTAGACTGCTAAATGTAAGAATCACACCCCCAGCAGTAACACAATATACAAGTCTCTTAGGTAATTGGAAACAACTTTCATTACCCACATCCAAATAGTCTTTGAGTGTTAGAATTGTGGCTCTGTGCTTATAGGGGTCTACGTAGTTCACATACAATTCAGTATCTCTGACCATATCTCTGTCTTGACCAAAATTCTATAATCAATTGCTGTCTTTGGAGTCAATTCCTGATGTTCACATCAGCTTGCTGAATGTCCTTTTGCACCAGCTATAGAGTTGAAGAAGGGAGGATCACTAGTCTCATTGGCTTTAGCATCTGACAGACTACTGAATATTGTTGTTACATAACTATCTAATCCTACCTTGTTTAGAATATCACAGTACATGTAGCAAGATGGTCATCATGTTTAGCAAGAGTACTCTGTTATGTGTAGTCTGATAGATAGCAGTTAGTGAAGGCTACTGGAAGCTCCACATTCATAGGCTGATTCTGGACCTGTATTTTATCTTTCACTGAACAACTCATATCCTTTTTACTGGAATCTATGAACGGCCAAGTTTTAATAGTCCTTGTCCCCATTTTACACCTAATTCTCTGGATCATTATTGACTTGCTTCTAGGTCTAATTTACTGGTGACTGTGGCCTGACCTCAAACATTCAAATTTACATGTCTCCTGATGGTGACACTCATTTCATTTCAGGCCACTGCATGTTTTACAGATTGAGATGTGATATAAAATTCTTTATAGTCCTTAGTTAGAGTAGGTACATATCTATACTTCTAAAGAAAAAAAAATAGTTTTCATGTCTCTAGCACATAGGATGAACAAGAAAAAGTAGGTAAGTTTTAAAGACTCAAATATTTATAACTTAATGCATTTTATGTTATCTTCTTTTTCTAGCACTCAGACTTAAAAGGTCAGTTTTTGAGACTATTTGAGACGATTTGAGAAAGATAATGATCTATTTCATGAAGACCTTTAGCAACATTTTTAAAAGCATTTTCATATTTTGTTACGAGGCTTATAAAATATTCTGAAACAGAATGGAAAAGACTTAGATACCAGCAAAAACCATAAATAAAACCAGGTACCACTTGTGAAAATCATGGCATTTGACTCACTGGCTTTTTATTTTGTCTTCTGCTCTGTCACCCTCAAGTCACGGAATGGCATTAACACAGAGAAAGTTGCTAACTGTGCTGTCAGAAATGATCAAAGAACCTAATAAACAACTGACAAAAGGAACATTAAAGTTTATGAGCTGGAGGAGGTTGAACACATGCTTTTGACATTAAAGTTTCTCTCTGTCTAAAGTCGATATTAGGGATAATTGTTTTGTCCTTTAAAAATGGTTCCTCAGCCTGTTTACTTGTGTGGAGTCTATAGAAATAAGTACTAATTCTCAGAAGTGCTGGAAGTAAGGGTTAGATGGTGTAGGAGTGAAGATAACAGGAACAAAGATGCTTAAAGCTTTTTGAGTAATTCCCTCTTAAAAGAGACTTACACTGTATAAAACCCTCCTTTTATACATGGTATGCTCTATTATATCTACTTTCTAGATCAACTGTGTGGTACTTTGATCAATAAGCTGGTTAGAACACTAAGTAGGGGAGGCAAACCAAGAAAATTAAATGATTTGTGTCTGACATTATGTTACAATTCTAAAAGTGATTCTACCTTTTTAGCCTTGTAGGAGACACAAAGTTTTCCTTCTAATCTGTGTTGATGATATTTCAAAATTGACAAACATTGGAGATAAAGATAATGAATAAGTTTTGCTGTAAAAATTGGGGACTGTTTTATTGAACATTTGAGTGATATTTTTTTTTTGGACCTTCTTTTTTTTTTATTTTTATTTATTTTTATTTTATTTTTTTAATTTACATTCCAAATCACTTCCCCTTTCCCGTTTCCTCCCTCCCCGAAAGTCCCATAAGCCCCCTTCCCTCCCTCTTTTCTCCATTCAACCCCCGCTCTGTCCTGGCGTTACCCTACATCCAGTCTTTCCAGGACCAGGGGTCTCTCCTTCCATCTTCTTAGAAATCTATTGATATGTGAATTGTGTCTAGGGTATTCTGAGATTCTGGGTCAATATCCCCTTATCAGTGACTGCATACCATGTGTGTTCTTTTGTGATTGGGTTACCTCACTAAGGATGATATTTTCAAGATCTGACCATTTGCCTAGGAATTTCGTGAATTCATTGTTTTTAATTGCAGAGTAGTATTCCATTGTGTAGATATACCACATCTTCTGAATCCATTCCTCCGTTGAGGGACATCTGGGTTCTTTCCAGCTTCTGGCTATTATAAATAAGGCTGCTATATATACCACATTTTTAATGGAGTTATTTTTCTTAAGTCTGTAGAGAGGAAAGAGAAATGTGGTATCCTCCATCTCTCTTGAAGGAAGTACTTGGAGTTAATCATAACACTTGACTGTGAAAAGCTTCTAGTAATCTCAAGGGGATATGTGGTTTCCATGAGCCCTAGCTATGATGTGATGTGTAATTGGAGTCCCTGGGGTTTGAGTTAGTGTGGCTGCAAATCAATTAAACTGAGCACTTTCAAAAGTATGTTCTCTGATCTAGGTAAAAAAAGAATCAAATTTCACTGAATTTCCTCCATCCATGTTTTTATGTATGACCTTCTGAAAGCCTACTTACTAATCTTGCTCTGCCCTATTTCCTGATGACTATTCCTCTGAGTGTCCAGCTATAACATGTGAAACTTCACACTTTGTGCTATGAACTACTGTTTCTGACCACTCTTGGCATCTAGTATCCCTCTGTGTTCTGCTGATGATTTTTACACATTGTGGTGGATAGTGTATTTAAGGTGAGTGAGGGAACCCAAGATTTAATGAACCTTTGGCTTTGGAGAAGGTACTATATATAAAAATATAAATGGTGGTATAACCATAGTAGACCAATACTTTTTTCTTTTTCTTGAGCCAGATTATAGAGCAAAAGAGAAAAATATAAGTTTTCACAGTCCTTTCTGAGGGTGCTTCCCAAATGACCTAATAGTTTCTCATTAGGACTCACATCCTAAGAATTCTACATTGTGTGAATAGTTTCACTCTAGAGGCAAACATCAACAGATAAAACTCTGAGGTACTTTTAGTATCTAAGCTATAATGTAACCAAATATTAAATTTTAATAAATATGCAAGCATTTCAGTCATACAAATTAAATATGTCTGAAATGAAAGATTATTCCTTGTAGAAAGGGAGATATAATTTCATTCTGACCCTACCAATGTTTATTATTTCCTTTCTAGATGTTAGGCACTGCATTAGATGTTTATAGTACCTTAATGTGATATTTAAAATTATCATCAATTTCCAAACCCAAATCATCCATTTTAAGAATTCTTTAGGCTCCACACATATTTATGATTTTGAATTGAAAGTTGATTATTAGATATAATAATATTTGGCTGGAAAATGATTAGATATATACCGAAACAGAGGTTTCTCAGTGACTCATATTCCTATTATCTAGAAATAATTATATTACATGCATGAAATTCCTTTCAACTGTTTCCATGCATGTACCTTATTTTATAGGAATGCATTTTAACAAAACATTGATTTCTTTCCAACTTTCATTCTTTTAAGTCCCAGTTATTATTTAGTTTTGTTGTGATTCTTATATTTAGACTTAGAAATATTATCATGTCATTTTAAGCTACAATTACAACAGTGAAGTATTGTAAATCTCTAGTGTGGCAACTCAGAGGTAACATTTAATACAAGAGAGCTTCAAAACTCATACTACAAAGGAACAAGAGTGCAAAGATTTGAATGAAGCTGGAAAATATATAAGATTATTACTCCAGAGATACATCTTAACATTCACTTTAATGATGTACATTGGCCTCTTGATTTATTTTCTGAGCATAGGGCATTAAAATTCACTGTGTATATTGAGATGTGTTATATAGATGGATAGCACTCTCCTCAGAGGGCAAGACTGTTTCTCTATCACTTTCTTACAACTCGCACTGTATAATAGGACAGTGAAGTATGGGTGAGCTATGGCTTTCAGGAGATTGCACTGAGTTTACTCCTACTTTATGTTTTTAATTTCCTGGATTATATGATTTTCTTGATGCTTGTTTGTATGGGGCAGAACATTTTATAATACCTTTGGATGATGAAAATAGGTTGAAAATGTTAAAAAATGCCAAGAAGTCAAAACTTAGTTTAAAATTTATGTTTCTGCCATCAACTTTTCCTTTAACAAGTGAGCATTTTAGTTATGAAAATTCCAATTATAATTTAGTGTAAAGGAAAAACCAATAAAGGAAAAATAATATGCTTTAATAGATGTTCACATTTAATGTACACTTAAAATATTTGAAAACACTTAAAAACATGTAGCCCTTGTCTTGGTAAGAGAGGAGTGAAAAAAAATCTATGCATTCTAGGAAGAAGCCCAATTTTAATTGAAAAAAAAAAAACATAAAAAAGCCAAGCTAATTTGTCTCCCTTCTAGAGCCACTGGTATTTTGCCTTTCAGCTGTTGTGTAGACTTGTCTTCCATTTGGCTGAATATAAATAGCTTTCATTTTCTCACTTGTCTTTTCTTGCAGTTTGTCAAAATGATTTCTTATAACAGTAAATTAATTTTATATCTGTATATATATATGTGTGTGTGTGTGTGTGTGTGTGTATGATCAACACATTACTATTTTATGTGTTATGTGAATAAAGCAAGAAAATACGGTTTTGTTGGGGGTTCCCAAGACCACTCTATAGTTAGATTATTTGCTTAAAAGACTCAAAGAACATAGAAATAATATCATCATGATTGATTACAGCAAAGGGTAACAAATTAAATTCATCAAAGGGATACGTTGCATAAGGTAGACAGATAAGGAGAAACAGATATAAACATCCACTTGCCTCCAAGTAGAATTGTACAGACAGAACTTACATTTTCCAGAAACCACTAGTGATACTATGAAGCTGTCACCAAGCAGAATGACCCATCTGCGGCTGGATGGCTAGGTTTTTATTAGGAGTCACAGAGACATAAATCTTCTGTAAGATTGATCTTAGCTGTACAGTTTTTCCCACCACATTCTACCCTAACTCACCAAACTGATTCAGTGTGTCCCAAGGCTCTAGACGACATCACATTGTCAGTGTAGTTTACCTGATGTGGTAAAATCTCCAGGAGTAGAAAGATATTCTTGTGAGAAAAAATATCTGGAACTTTGAAAATTTTAAGTTTTTGATACCATGATTGAGTTTTCTTTCCTAATAGTATGTTTTCCTGAAGTGAAATTCTCTAAAAATTTTAATTTGAGAATTTCAAATTTCCTTAAATCAAAAATTACCAAATTTGAAGTACATGTGTGAGTACTTGCACTTGGCTCGTTTAGTAGATGGGTTATGATAGCTCCTTTTTATGTGCAGCATGACTTTTAACATGTTTTCTCATGCTTATCTGCTTATCTTTTTGGCAGCATTCTGTTTGGGTCTTTTATCCATTTTTAACTAATTTCATTTTTTTAAAGTTTTTTTATTTATTTACATTCCAGTTGTTGCACTGTCGCGGTAGCCCTCCCACAGTTGCTCATTCCCTTCCTCCTCCCCCTTGCCTCAGAGAGGGTGCTCCCCCTCATCTGGTCTCCCCTTTCCCTGGGGCCTCAAATCTCTTGAGGATTAAGCATATCTTCTCCCAATGTGGCCAGATCAGGCAGACCTCTGTCATATATGTGCCAGGCCCTAGGAGTTGCCATGTATGCTCCTGGTTGGTGGCTGAGTCTCTAAGACCTCCCTGGGGTCTGGCTTAGTTGAGTCAGCTGATCTTCCTATGGACTCATTCTCCCTTTCAGCTCCTTCACTCCTTCCCCTAAATCAACCTTAGAAGTCCCTGCCTTCAACTCAATGGTTGGATTTAAATATCTGCCTCTGTCTTAGTCAACTGCTGGTAGGGCCTCTCTGAGGACAGCCATGCCAGGCTCCTCTCTATAAACACATCAGTAATGCTATCAGGCCTTGGTGCCCCTCCATGAGATGGATCCAAAGTTGGGCCAGTCATTGGACTATATTTAAGTGTTTTGTTCAATTTTGTCCCTGCAGTTCTTTAGACACAAACAATTCTGGGTCATGAATTTTGACTGCGGGTTAGTAACACTGTCTCTCCACTTGAGGCCCTGTTTTTCTACTGGAGGTGGGCTCTTTAAGTTTCCTCTCTCCGATGTTGGGCATTTGGCCAAGGTCAGCCCAATGAGTCCTGAGAGTATCTCCTGGGTCTTCGGTACTTTCTAGAAGTCTTCCCACCTCCCATCCCCCCAAGGCTGCTTATTTGAATTCATTTTCCTGGCCCTTTAGGCTTCTCTCCTGTCTCTACATATCTGATCCTGTTCCCCTTTTCCTATCCCCTCCCATATCATACCTAGATCCCTCCGTCCCTCTGCCTCTGATAATTATTTTCTTCCCCCTTCTAAATGGGGTTGAAGCCTCTTCACTTGGGCCTTTTTGCTTTTATACACTTTTTGTGGTCCATAGGTTGTATCCTAGGTATTTTGTACATTTTGGCTAATATCCACTTATCAGTGAGTACATACCATGCATATCCTTTTTGGTCTGAGTTAACTTACTCAGGATGATATTTTCTAGTTCTATCCATTTGCCTGCAAAACTCACAATGTCCTCATTTTTAATAGCTGATTAGTAATCTATTGTATAAATGAACCACATTTTCTGTATTCATTCTTGGTTGAGGGACATCTGGATTGTTTCTGGCTTCTGGCTATCACAAATAAGGCTGCTATGAACATGGTGGAGTATATACCCCTATGTCACAGTGGGGTGTCTTTTGGGTATATTCTCAAGAGTAATATAGCTGGGTCTTCAGGTAGATCCATTTCTAATTTTCTGAGGAACCTCCAGATTGATTTCGAGAGTGGTTGTACCAGTTTGCAATCCCACCAGCAATGAAGGAGTGTCCCTCTTTCTTACTTCAAGCAATGCCCCTAAAATTAGGGACAAGACAAAGCTTCCTACCCTGTTTTTTAGCTAAAGCAATAAAACAGCAAAAGTATATAAAAGGATACAAATTGGAAAGGAAGAAGTCAAAGTATCACTATTTGGAGAAGAAATGATAGTGTACATAAGTGGCCCCCAAAATTCCTCTGGAGAATTGCTACAGCTGAAACAACTTCATCAAAGTGGCAGGATATAACAGTAACTCAAACAAATCAGTAATCTTCCTTTATACAAATGATAAACAGGTTAAGAAGGAACATAGGGAAACGACAACCTTCATTCACAACAGTCACAAACAATATAAAATATTTTGGTGTGACTCCAACTAAAGAAACAAGTATGGCAAGAACTTCATGTCTCTCAAGAAAGAAATTGAAGACCTCAGAAAATCAAGAGATCTCCCATGTTCCTGAATTTATAGGATTAACATAGTAAAAATGGTCATCCTACCAAAACTAATCTACAGATTCAGTGTAATACCTATCAAAATTCCGACACAATTATTTACAGACATGGAAAGAGCAAATCTCAATTTGATATGGAAAAACAAAAAACCCAGGATAGCAAAAAAAAAATCTTAACAATAAAAGAACTTCTGGGGGAATCAGCATCACTGACCTAAAGCTGTACTACGGAGCAATAGTGATAAAATCAGCATTGTATTGGTATGTAATTTCATTTTTTAATGTTCAGTTTTTTATTTATTATTTGCTAGGTTGATTTCTTATTATTGACTTTTAAGTGTTCTCTGCATAATTTGGATTACAATCCTTTCCTAGTAATATATTTTGCAAATCATACCTAGGGTTGCATGTAAAAAGTCATTGCCATGATAAGGAACATGGATTTCCTTTAAATTTATTATTTTCTAACTTTTAATTTTATACTTGAACATATATCTTCCTTTCAGAGTGAAAGGGATTTTTATGTTTCTTATTTATTTGTGTACATTTCAAATGATATCCCCCTTCCCAGTTACCCCTCCACAAACCACCCATCCCAACCTCCCTCACCTCCCTCCACCTTTCTCTCTATGAGGGTGCTCCTCCCTCTACTCACCCACTTCTGCCTAGTGGTGAATCTAGCTAGCATCAAGCCTCCACAGGAACAAGGGCATCTGCTAACACTGATGTCAGATAAGGTCATCTTTTGCTACATATGTATCTGGAGCCATGACTCCCTCCACGTATAGTCTTTGGTTTGTGGTTTGGTCCTTGGGAGCTCTGCATGGTACAATTAGTTGATATTGTTCTTCCTATTGAGTTGTAATACCTTTCAGCTCCTTCAGTCCTTCCCCTAGCTCTTCTACTGGGGTTACTGGGCTCATTCCAATGGTTGGCTGTGAGTATCTGCATCTGTACTTGTCAGGTGTTGGTAGAACCTCTCAGGGAACAGCCGTACCCTGCTCCTATCAGCATGTATTTCTTGGAATCAGCAATAGTGTCTGGGTTTTGTGTCTGCAGATGGCATTGATCCCTAGGTAGGGCAGTATCTGGATGGTCTTTCCTTCAGTCTCTGTTCCATTTTGTGTCCCTGCCTTCCATTTGAACAGGAACAATTCTGGGTTTACAATTTTGAGATGGGTGGGTAGCCCCATCTCTCAACTGGGGGCCCTGCCTAGCTACTGAAGGTAGTCTCTATAGGTTCTATCTCCCCTTTGTTGTATATTTTGGGTAAAGTCATCCTTGTTGACTCCTTGGAGCCTCTTGATTTCCTGGCATGTGGGACTTTCTAGTGGCTACCCCCAGTTTCCCATCCCCCACTGCTACATATTTCTATTTGATTTCCTGAATCTGTACTTCTTTCCTGTCCCTTACAATGCATAATCCTGCCCCCCTTTCCCCTTCCCCTTCTCTCTCCCTCCCCGGTCCCTCTGTCCCTCTACTCCATTTGATTATTTTGGTGCCCCTTTCTATGTAGGATTGAAGCATCCACATTTTGGTCTTTCTTCTTCTGAAACTTCATATGGTTTGTGGGTTGTATCATGGACATTCTGAGCTTTTGGGCTAATATCCACTTATCAGTGAGTATATACCATGTTGGTCTTTTGTGACTGGATTATCTCACTCAGGATGATATTTTCTAGTTCTATGCATTTGCATGTGAATATCATGAAGTCATTCTCAATTGCAGAATTCCATTTACTTTAATGGCTATTTAGCCATTTATCCTGTCCTTCCCCACACCTGATCCTGAACCCCCTATTCCCCTCTTCATTCCTTCTTTCCTAGTTACCTCCCTCCATTTGCCCCTTAGGACTATTTTATTCCCCCTTCTAAGTGAGATTCAAGTTTCCTTGTTTGTGCCTTCCTTCTTGTTTAGATTCTCTGGGTCTGTGGAGTGTAACATGGTACCTGTATTTTATGAGTAATATCCATTCTTAAGTGAGCACATACCATGCATGTTCTTTTGGGCTACCTCACTTAGAATATCTCAAGTTCCATCCATTTGCCTGCAAAATTCATGTTTCTGATAGTTGAATAATATCTCACTGTGTAGATATACCACATTTTCTTTATCCATTCTTCAGTTGAGGGAGATCTAGATTGTTTCCAGTTTCTTGATAATATGGATAAAGCTGCTGTGAACATAGTAGAGCAAGTGTCTGTGGGATGTTGAAGCATCTTTTGGGTATATGTCTACTGCTTCTCCCCCCACCTTCATCAGACCTGCAGATCCTGAGCCATAGGGGTCAGCTCCCCTTCCTCCACCAATCTTCTCTGCTGGCTGAATCCTATTGGCCAAACCAAGCTGCCAGAAGGAGCCTGCTGTCCCACCACCTCTCCCCCACCTTCACCATACTCCTGACCCATATAGGTTAACTTCCTTTCCTCCTCCCATCTTCCCTAATCACTGAACCCTCTGGGCCAAGCTAAGCTGCCCTGAGCATCCTGCCATCCCTGGAACAACTCCATTCTCCTATAACCTCTCTCTTTACCTTCATCAGACTCGAGTCTCCTGTACTATACAGGTGAGCTTCCCTTTCCCCACCCATCTTACCTGCTCTCTGAGCAGGCAGCTCTCCAGGGGGACCTCCATTCTCCTGCCACCTTCCCCCATCCTCACTTTCATCACACCTGAGACTCCTGAGCCATATAGGATAATAATATTTGAACATAATGTACTTGATTCTTTGATTTCTAATTTTAAATAGAATTCACATGAATACTATACTAACATACAGTATTTAACGTTTTCATTTCTTCTGCTTTTGTCTGTGTTCATATGTGGTATATGTATGTTAGATATCTACATACATGTTGATATGTGAGTGTATGTGTATATGAGTATGCACATGCATGTACATGTGCCTATAGACACTGGAGACTATAGACACTAGATATCAGGTGTCTTTCTAAGCTACTCTCCATTTTGTTTTTTGAGACATGGTGTCTCACTGAATCTGGAACTTAGCAATATTGCTAGAGAGGCTGACCAGCTTATACTAGGAATTCTTTCTACACAGCATCTTTTTTTAATGTCTTTTTTTCCTTTTATTTTTGAGATAACAAAATAATTATATCATTTCTCCCTTTCCTTTCCCCCCTCCAAAGTGTTTTTTTTAAATTTTTTACTAATCATTTTATTTGTTTACATTTCAAACTTATCTATGTGGGTTTGGGTGTCTAAATATTGATCCTCATGCTGCTGAGAGAGGACTTTACCAGTTGAACCATCTCTCGAATTTCATTTTCTGCTTTAAAAAATGTCTTCTGTTATCATATATATATTCATTATGGGGGCTGTTTTGTGTGAACATGTCCTACTATATTATCCGTGTTACTCCTAAAACTCTGGTCCCAAGTTATTTTCCTTCATAAGTCTTCTAAATAACACCCAAGACAAGCTAGTGTGCCTGATTTTAGAAAACTTTTGAGTCTAAATTTAATCCAGTTTTAGAGAACATTCTGTCATTATTACTTCAAATACTGCTTGGTTGTACGTTTTTCTCTTTTTAATCCTTTGTTTTCTTCTTAGTCTTTTGAATTTTCATGTTTGTACTATCTTTGCACATATTTTCTGCCTTAACTAATTTCTTTTCATAAGCACCTAATTTGCTGTAAAATTCATTAAGTGAGTTCCTAATTTTAATTATTGTACTGTTTGATAGATAAGTTTTGCTTTTGTTTTAGAGATTATAACATAATTATGTGATTTCCACTTTCTATTTTCTCCCTACAAACCATTCTATGTGCCCTTCCTTTTTGCCTTTAAAATTCATGCCTTCTTTCTCATTAATTGTTATTATATGTGTATGTAGATACATATACATTCTTAAATATAGCTTGCTTATCTTACATACTATAACTTGTATGTTTGTTGTGTGGCTGGTTATCTGGTATTGGATAACCAATGGGTATGATTTTCCCTGGGGAAAATTTTTCATCCCAATATCTATATTCCTTAGTTTCCTGTAATTTTGTGTATATGTGTATATCTGGGTTGCAGCTTCTCAGTCTTTCCCTTATCAACTTTGGTAGGTCTCTCATTGGTGACCTTGTTTGGATCATGTTAAGGGTGTTATGTTGTTGAGGTTTTATAAATGTAGATTCTAATATTCTCAGGAATCATAATATCACAGCAAACTTTTTGATCTTCTGACTCTTACAATTTTTCCTTCCCCTCTTCTGCAATGTTTTTTGAGCCTTAGGTAAAGAAATATTTTGTAGATATATCTGACTACAGATATATCTGATATACAGATATATATTTGACTGAGTAAAACCGCATGGTATTGGTACAGTGACAGACATGTAGATCAATGGAACAGAATTGAAGACCCAGAAATGAATCCACACTCCTATGGTCACTTGATCTTTGACAAAGGAGCTAAAACCATCCAGTGGAAAAAAGATAGCCTTTTCAACAAATGGTGCTGGCTCAGCTGGAGGTCAACATGCAGAAGAATGCAAATTGACCCATCCTTATCTCCTTGCACTAAGCTCAATTCTAAGTGGATCAAAGATCTCCACATAAAACCAGACACACTGAAACTAATAGAAGGGAAACTAGGGAAGAACCTTGAACATATGGGCACAGGGGAGAATTTCCTGAACAGAACTCCAATAGCTTATGCTCTACGATCAAGAATAGACAAATGGGACCTCATTAAATTACAAAGTTTTTGCAAGGCAAAAGACACTGTCAAAAAGACAAAGCGGCAACCAACTAACTGGTTATCTGCAATTGTTTCTACCTGTTGCAGATAAATTTTTTTGATAAGGGGGAGGACTACACTTAACTGCGTGTAGAAGGAAAAATGTTTAAAAATTTAAATATTAAACCAGCAAAGGATTATGCTGGTTTTAAAAAGTGATAGTTATAGACCTATAACTTCATTAGCCTAAGTAGTTGGTTAGCTTTCAAATATCAGGGATGATTTCCCTCTTGTTGAGTAAGTTTCAAGTTTAATTAGAGAGCTTTTGTTTACTACCAATGTTTATATAACCCTTAGGGTTATCACGGTATGCTGGTTATTGTGTTTTATAGGCATCATAGCTGGAGGACAATTGGTAGCTTCCCTCCTTTGGAAGATTTCATGGTGCCTTTGGTACAATGAATGCTTGTTCTTGGGGAACAGGCATCCCAAGTTAGTTTTAGCTCAGGGTTTTTTGTCCCTCTGTGACGTTCATGGCTTCTTCGGTAATAGAGGATTACCTTCTATCTCTATGGGCTGAGGGGTAATTTAAGAGCAATATCTATAACCTATAATATTTTGAGTGTTTCTTGGACAACTCTGACCAATAACCCAAAATAAGGTCTTCATGCTTGATGTTGGGGTTTTTGTTAATTAGTCTTTGACTGTTGTATCAAACATTGTCAGCCTGGATGAGAAAATTTTATTTAAATTATGTATGTATATTTACACATATTCTTACATATATTATAGGTTTTTTCTTAGATAGTTAATAATATAAATCTTTATGACTTTTTCAGACATTCTTACTATTATTTTACCCTCCTATCTCCTTCTTCTGTATTTATCTCCCCATCCCTTCCTCATTAGAACCCACTTTTCCATTTCTCCACTCAGATCACTTGTACCCTGATATTTTCCTCTCTATTGCTTTCCTATCTCAGAAATGATCTTTTTTTTTTTTAATCTTTTCAGGTGTTTGCAATCACTCCAGGAAATCTACTCACATTTAACTTTTGTCCTTCTAATTCTAGAATTTTTTGCAACAGTTTTAGTTTTCTTCAAATGTTCTTAATATTGTATTTGATTTTGTTAAATATGTTACCATGAATATTTTAAAATCTATATCTATATTCCATAGTATTTTTACTGTAGGAAGTTTCTTTTGGATTAATGTAATTATGTGCCCTCATCTATATATTTGTTTTGTATTTAATGCTGGATATTGTACATAAAAATTATAGAAAGTGTCTGGACCCTAAAGAAGAATAAAAAAGAAAAGATTCCTACTATTCCTTGAATTTTTCCAGTGTAAGATGTCTATAAAGTAACCCAGTTATTAATCAGCAGATACTATAATTTATCCCTTGAAAGAATTGATTCATTTCTTATCTATTCTTAGTCATAGTACACACATTATTGTGGTCACAACCATTCACTTCATAGAGTTATGATTTCATTCTTTCCTCCTAAACGCCTTCCATGTGGCAACCTCTTCACTGCCTATTCCAAACTCACTGTGCCTCTCTTCATTTCCCCTTCCTTTTGTGTCTAAGTCCCACAAATTTTTAATTTGTTTCTTTTCTAATGCTTCCACTGGCAATTCAGATGTCGATATTAGATGATTTATTTGTTTCATATAAAAAGTTGGTTCTTATTACATAGTTCATTTTTACAGTGTGGCAATTTCCTAGCTATTTAAAAACTGTTCTTACTTGGTCAAATGAAAATTAGCAATTTATGTCATCACCAGAATTTTGTGTTGAGATTAACTACCCATGAAATATATTAATTTAATAGCTTTTAATTAAAGAAATATAAAAGAAATAAAAGCTCAAATTTTTGAGCACAGAAATCATATTCAACATGGGTGAAACAATCATTGAATTGTAGAGTCCCATAGTTCTATAAGGCTTTGGATAACACAAACCCCAAATAGTCCCTTAAATTTCATATAGAAAATAAGGCTGAGGGGAGGGTTGATTGAGGGAGGGGAGATGGCCTATGGGATTTTCGGAGAAAGTGGGGAACCAGGAAAGGGACAACATTTGAAATGTAAATAAAGAATATATCTAATAAAAAAGAAAATAAAAGAAAATAAAAAATAAGACTGAAGTTAGAATTTGAAAGATAAATGGATCTGGAGGGAGAGAGAAATTTATTTTATGTAGAGAAGCTAAGTCTTTGTTACTATTGAACTGAATTAACTCATATCTTGATGAGTGAGTAGTTTATTCTTTAATTCTCCTCTCCCTTGGTTTGCTGTTAATACTAATCGGGCTGTGCTGAAGCCTTGGGATTCATTGGTGCATACTGTGATACATGTGTTAATTTAACTCCCTGTAATTTCTTTAGCAGACCCAAGAGTGCAGCTAACATGCCAGTGATTGTATAAAGTCTGCATAGTCTCCCAGCTGGGTATTTTACATTTAGCCTTACCCCAGGAGAACCTCACCTAATTCAGCTTTTTTGTCCATTGTTCACTTGGAGAAATCACCTGTACCTACTGTTCTGCCTTGGTACATATGATACTGATTTTGGTTTTCAGCTTAGCATGCTTTCATGTAACTTCGTTTGAGGAATTGCTTCTATCACATTATCTGTGGTCATATGTGGAGGACATTTTCTTGATTTCTTGATAATTATTGTAGGAAGACCCAGCCTAGCTAGTGACATACCTGGAAGGTGGTCCTGAGTTGTTTATGGAAGGTAGCTAAGCAGGCCACTAAGAAGCATCTGTCTACAGTCTCTTCTTCAGAATTTGCATTCAGGTCCCAGCCATGAGTTCTTGCCCTGGCTTCCTTCAGTGATGTACTATAACCAGCAAGTTGGAATAAATCCTTTACTCCCTAATTTGATTTTTGTCATAGTGTTTACAAAAGCAACAGAAAACAAACTAGAATGCTACTTATTGAGACATTGGTAGATATAAACATAAAGCTTGTACTTAGGTAAAGACAGAAAAGGATCTACATATTATCTGATTATTTCAAATGCTGACTTTTCCTGGAAGAATCACTGTTTTGTTTTATAGGACTTATATTTGTTTTCTGTAGGGATATGCTTGAGATAAAAGGAGATGTCTTGTCCAATTCTCAATATAATTAAGCCTCAATGTTACTACACACTGAGTTGGTCTGAATTTCTGATGAGGGGGGCTGCCAAAAGTTGTGTACTGATTAGAAACTCCACATCATAAACTCAGACATAGGCAATATTTTATATAATTCCTTAAAGTCAGATTTCTCTAAAATAGACTCTCAATTTATCACCCTGGTTGGAAGTTTAAAGTTTCAAATGCTGTTACCTCCCCCTATATGTCCTGCATTGTGCAATGGTTATAGGTATAAAAACAAAATATGACATCCAGGGAGGTCTCTGTAATCTTTGAATCATACTGACACTAGTATACTCCTTGTTCAACAAATTTTTATAATCACTTAATTTCCAATGTGGCTTCTGTGGATTTGTGTCACGTTTTAGAGCTTAAGTGCCTTAGTGTTTTCACATTCTAATATACATAATGGCAAGTACTGTGATGATATCATGAAACTGTATTACCTGGTAACATCTCCCCTGACCCACAGCCAAAATGTGGTTGTAGAGAGGGGTAATAATGAGACACCTTGGTGCTGAGGTTAGACTCTTAAGCATCAGTTAACTTATGGACTATTTGTTGTTATCTCCTAAATAATGAATGAGACTTGGTCTGTAATCTCAGGAAAACTCAAATTGAGTTGAATGTTAAATGAGTTATTGTAGAAAACAGGGTCTTTTATATTATTATTGACCTTAACTTCTAAGGGGAAAATCTGAGCTCTAAAATTGCCTATTTTAGTTTTGTTGGTAGTTATGAATCAGTCAGTCATTGGGGTGCTTGGCCTGTAACTGTGGGAGTTGATGAGTGTGTCTATTTTTATGTTAGGTACTCTTGGATGTGGCCTCAAAGAATAGAACTGTGTGGCTCAGGCACTTTTCTGAAATCTCTGGCTTTACAAGACTTCCTGCTGCAGATAAGGACACTGACTTCTCTTATCTGCTTGTTCCCTGGTGCCTCTCTCTGGTGAGATACTGACTTTGCCTGCAGAGCTGAATTGCTTTTATCCCTGAACTCTATACTGCAGATACTCAAGATTAGTGTCAGGAGAGGAGAAAGGGTAATTGTTTCTGGGGAGGAGAATTGTGTAGGTGGTAGTTCTGCTAAAAACTGGAGGCTAGAGTGGTATTTAGTCAAATATGGCTGCCACACAGCAATGAAAGAGCCCTTTGGCATCTTTTTTTCATCGAGCTTAATGCTGACATGCTTTGTACTCTGGCAGTTATTCTAGGAGAAAGTGTTTAAAATGTTTTAGCCATTAAAAAATTCTTACCTGCTTTAGTTGTAAATCACGTTTTTATCGAGGCTTCTGGAATACTAATGATATCCAGTATTTATTAATTCAGTGATGCTGCATTATAAATCTGGAGGTTTACAGCCTTAGCCCATACGGTTTTAATTTTCCCACCACCTGAGCAGACTGTACTGCTAACTCGATACAAGTTGGCATGATCTTCTTGTCAAGTATATATTCATCTCTGAAAACGTAGTCTTACAGGGAGCCTTTTATGTGTAATTTTGGCTTTGTATTTTGTAAACTACTATTGATTTTTCTTCATTTTTATAGGACTGGGATTTCTGTTCAGAGTTTTAGCCCCACACCAAATGCTAGGAAACTTAAATGGAACTTCCAGAGAGAATGCCCTTGAAATTGCCCTAATTACCCCAGGGGTGCCAAGTTTATAGGCTTCTCTTTTTATGTGGGCAGAAGAGAATCAATAATAAAAAAATCATCTTAAAACACACTCACATAACAGGATGCTGGCTTCCTAAATATCTGTATTCTTATAAATTGAGATCTATGTGATGAGGGAAGACAATAAATGCTATCAGAGGGTATAGACACAGGCTGACATGTTTTCAGATTATTTGTCTATATATTTATCAAATCTGGTCTTAAGGAGGAATGCAACCATATTCTTTGTAAAGTTTGATCAATTTCAGGGTATAAAGCATTTGAATCCAAAAAAGCTGACAAAACTCAAAAACACTGAATTTCATGAGAGATTTTTAAAGAAAACTTTGGTCCATGGAAAGAGTAGTTTATTGGAGGTTTGTATTTTTATGTACTTGCTAATGTCTATTAAGTACCTCTTTAATGTTTTTAATACACTTAGTTGTGACTAGTATCCTTGCTGCTTGGAAGTGAGTTATACATGACTATACAGAGAGATAGGATAAGGGAGAATGGAAATGTAAAGAGGAAGTAAAATTAAACCATGAGACTCCTTGTTAAAAAGTCAAGGGAGACCCTTGGTCCTGTAGATGTTTGATGCTCCATCATAGGGGTACACTGGAGGGGTGGGGTGGGAGAGGGTGGGTGGGTATGGGAGCACCCTCATAGAGGCAAAGGGATGGAAGGAGAGGGAGGTTGTGGGATGGAGGGGGGCTTGCAGAGGGGTAACCTGGAAGTAGGATATCATTTGAGATGTAAATGAATGGAATGATTAATAAAAAAATTAAGAATTTCAAAATGGTACAGGCACAACATTAATCCAGGCTTTTCTGAGTATGGGAACTAGCATGACTATCCAAAACACTAAACTAGCTATGTAGCATGTTTACAACATACAATATTATCACTTTCACACTGATGTGGTTTTTCCTAGCCCAGCATGTAAAAGGCTGTAAAGTTTAGGAGAAATTACGTATTAAATGAGCTGGATATCATTAACTTATGTATTAAATGAGCAGAAACCCCAAATTAAAAAGAAATCTTAGTATTTTAAAAGCTATTCAAGACTTTTAGGTTTCCAAAGTCCTCATGTATGCACTGTTTAATTTGTACTTTGTATCATCTTCAAACAGTAGGTACACATGAGGTCATTTTTTACATTTCATGAATCTAAGACTAGCCATGGTAAATGGTTCTTCTAGGAATACACAGGTGAGAAAAATGAGGAGCTCTGACTGGTTGGATTTCAAGTTGCCTTTTCATACCACATATATCCTTTATTTTACCACGCTAAGTGTACATATTGTAGGTATATGTATGGCTACAGACTTGTTTCTTCTCTTACCTCAAAATCCTATAGTTGGTGCTGCTGTTGGGCTGCTTCCTGTCTGTGTATAAAGTCATGGGAACCAGAAGTTCTATTATAGCTCTGGGCAAGGGAGCATATGGAAGTTAGATGAGAGTCTGTTTGGGGAGTCTGCCAGAGGTGTTCAGGAGCAGAAGTGAAATGAATCTCTAGATGAGCATTGCAAGGTGATTAACCTGGGCTGGGGACCAACTATGTATCACAGTCAAACATCTGGCTGTTTCTTGTTTAAAACATACCAAAGTTCACCAGGCTCTGCCCATACTGAGAGAAAACAATGCAGAGTACATCCATCTCTGACTTTGACTCAAATAGCAGCACAGTAAGCAGTCTCTAGGCAGACAAGGCACTTCACTACAGAGACCCAAGGAGTCAGAGGAATCATAGAACTGTACAGAAAAGTGCATGCTTTTGAGCCTCCCCTGTATTGCACTGTGTCACACATTACATAATGGTTGCACTGAAGGAAATAGAACTCAGTAAATTAATAAAGCACCTGTATTCATCCTATCTCCTTCACTGCCTACTGAAACTCTACCTTTTCTAGTTTGACTGTGACTGGAGGAAATTTTAGCAGATCCTAAGGCTCTTGGATATTAAAAATTCTGCTACTCATTCTTTGCCACCAAAATGTCTCATGTCCATAATTAAAATGTTAAGTCCTATGTAATCATCAATATTCTTATCTTCACTTGAAGTTGAGACGTTTCCTCTCTCCTGAGACTAATCTACTCATGGCATTTCCCACTTTCTAGTGCACATCCTCTCTTGCACTTTCCTCAAGTTTTATGAAATGCAAGGATGGGAAGTAAGAATCATGAAAAGTCTTATCTGTAATGTGTTACTTTCCTCTTTGTTAAATATTTAACTGAAACTTTGAGTTGTCTTCATTAGTTATTTGGTAATCTTTTATCTCAAAGTTCTTTAACAAAGTAAAATGACTTCTTAACACCGGCATTAAAGAGCCATCCCTCCCTTTTGCTGATTCACAATTCAGATAGTCTATCTCTAGTCTTGTGAGGTTCAGTTGTAGCAGCTTGGGAAAGGACTGAAGGAAGCTCACTTCTGTTCTTTTGTCAGTTGAATAATGATCTAGCAATGATGTCCCTGTCCAAATCTAGAACCTGTGAATATGTTACTCTGTTTGATAAATGAAAATATGCTACTGGGATGGTGGATATTAAAATACCAGTACTGTCCTCTAGTCTGTGAGAAGTGTTGATATAAAAACAGAGGCCTTTTCAAGTAGAGGCAGAACGGTAGACTGTGATGACACACATGTGTACTCAAATACTGCAGACATGAAGGTCAGGAGATTAGGAGTTGAAAGCCAAAGTCTCCATACTACATACCTAATTTATGGACAGCCTGGCTATATGAGATCCTATCTACAAAACAAACAATCAATCAAACAAACAAATGAACAAGGCACAAGATAAGAGTGGTAGGGTGAGCATGTTAGTAGAGGTTGTAGTGATCAGGTGAGAAGCTAAGCAATCCCAGCATTCTTTTTATTTTTATTTTCTAAGATTTTTTTATTTACATTCCAAATGATTTCCCCTTTCCTGTTTCCTCCCTCCCCGAAAGTCCCATAAGCCCCCTTCCCTCCCTCTTTAGAAGTAAGTCTATACAAAGAACAAACTTCCTCATGGAGAACCATTCTTAACAAATCTTGATTAATATTAGACCCTTGAGGTTCAAAACTCCCACAAATATATGTAATATACTAGTGTTTGTCGCAACTGGTTATAGGGACTTGAGATGTAACTTATACATGTTCTAGAAGAGATACTAATGTCCCAAGATTTGTCTCCGTTAGTGTACTGGCTTCATTATCAGAACAGCTCACCACTCACAACTCTTGCTCTACTGAATACCAATTTAGACACTAGTTTCCTGTGACCTCCAAATGGTATTGGACAAATAAATCATGAGGTGTCTGTCATTTAGTTTAGGCTAAGGGAAAATGACCATTGTCTTCTTCTATGGAGATAAGGAAGGGTGCTATTTCTTAAAGAGTTTTCTCCTCCAATTTTCATCTTCCAACTCAACTCAATATGCCAGAGTTGAAGAGTATAGTAGAGTTGCAAACAGGTTTAGATTTTTAAAATTCTTGCATGGGTGGTTCCAGGGATTCATTTTAGAAGTTAGGCATGCTGGCCAACTTAAAACATTTTTTCAGGCTTTCTGATTAAGAAGATTGAAAGAATCATGAATTAATATTTTTATAGTCATGAGACTCTTTTTTAAAAAGCCCAAGCACTGTATTTGGTGTGAGCAGGGGAAAAAGAGACCATTGTAAAGACTCAATTTATCTAAAGAGACAGCATTACTTAAATAGTTTAAATTATTGTGTTGAGTTAGAATGAATAAATTTTACCTGATAAAACTTCCTCTTTTCCTAGGTAGGTGAAGGAATGTGAGGAATATTGAACTTGTAATTGAATACATGAATAAGCTACGTATTTCATCATATTTTTTAGTACAGTTTGAATGTTTTATTTTCTGCTTTATAACTATCTTTGGGTGATGATTGACAACATTTCCTGTAGTTCTTCCATGTAGACTACTTCAATGGTGATGGAAATCTAATGATATAAATTTATTTAAGGATCCACTGAGTCCTAAAGTTTTTGAACTCTTAGGCCTACGCCTCATTCCTGCTCTAGGAAAAAAAACCACTCATCCACATTCTTCTTATAATTTTGTGTATTCCTCTCAGGTGCAGGGTGGAGTTTTTCCAATGAATAGATGTGTAACATAGCACAAAGAAGTTGATATTGGGAACTCCAGCTGTAGGCCTCTAGGTTCTAATTCATTTTGATCTTAAATAAAGAGAGCATTCCATGAAAGTCTACATTGCCTGTTTTGTTCATGTAATTTCTCAGATGAGAAACACATAAAAATAAATACCCAGAAACATCTGTTGGGTGTGAAAAAGCACAGTATTAATTTGCATCCAGAGCCATCAGCAGCTGAGAAATGATTTAACTAGATGGTATGTTTAATGCATCCTATACAGCATCGTTTCTTCACACAGAATAGAAACATTATTAGTGTAATCATTGTACGGGTGGTAGTTATGTAAGTAAAGCTTAGATCACAAACAATGACTTTAGTTCTGAAAAAAATTGGTTTTTATAAAGTAAGTGAGAGCATAGGTTTTATTAGAAACACATAGGATCCAAACATCAGGAATACAAGGAATATAAGATATATATTACAGATTCATCTTTGTTATGTATTAGCTATTTCAACTTTAGGTAATCCACAGCCCAGATACTCATTTTTTTTTAATGAATTGTCTGTAGATGGTATTCCCTGTCTTGAGCTGTGGGGCCCAAATGAGGACATACATATAAAAGGTGTCATGTAATATAAAGTGCTGTGCAGAGAAGGATTAGTGTGTTAACTTTAGAATGACTCAGGAACATGTCTTTATTGAATTCCCCCATTCTCATACTTTTCTCTCTAAGGAATTTCCATCACTATGCTAAGGACAGTCTCCTTTTAGTAGGTCATCCTAAGTGTGTGTATAAGAAGACATTATTGTATTTGCCTTTGAGGTGTGGCTTATAGAGTCAAATTTCCTAGTATATACAGCAGAAATATTTTCACTAGTGTTTTGGTTTCAGCAATGTCAGTTGTGAGTCTCAAAATAAGATCTGGTAATTTCCAGTCTTCTGTATTTATTTTAAATGCTCAGTGAAAAAATGATGCGTTGGTGGCAGGAAATAGTGGATTTTAAGTTTGCTCATATGAACTATTTTGTTGATGCTTCAATGTTCCAATATTCATTCATTCATATCTATTTATCTATTTGTCTAACTCAGATGTTTACTAAATATAACCTTATACTCCGGGCTCATTATTAGGTGCTGAGAATGAAATGTAGAGTTAAATATGCTCTATTTTCCCAAAGAAATTCAAGGATTTATTATCTAACTTATGTTATCTATTTATAATTATGAAAACACTGTGCATTTAATATTATTTTAAACTCTAAAATTGGTGTGACTGGAAATGTATCAAAGTACTTTAAAATTTATTTTATGAACTATCTGTATTCTTCTTTCTCTGTACAGCTTAATACTTCAAAGTGTCTTCCTTGATCCTCATATGTATATGCTTTATTGACTAACCCAGTAAAAAAATCACCAATGTGATTATACTATTTTCACTTATAGTTATTGTGAGAATGGGGAGGGGGAGCTTTTTAGGCAGAGTTTATGAGCCTAAAGTGTCACAAATATAGTCCAGAATAATGAGAAAGGTAAATGTAATCCATTGTTTTATCTAAATCTGACTGTGACTCACTCTTTCATATGCATAGAAGTAGAAAATACCTCTTGATTTTAAGTAGTAGTGGTATATCTAGAGTAATCAAGTTAAGATCAAGTAATGGAAGAAAATTACAGGAGTTATGCAGAAATTAAATTGCACTTTGATATCTAAGAAGACTTTGAGTGGTTTAGGTACAGATAAGAAAATATATTTTTTAATGTGATGTTGGAGGTACAATTCAGAATCTCATTCATACTAGGCAAGTGCTCATCTAAGAGGTAAACCTTCAGTCTCTTGGAAGAGGAGGCTATTCATTGAATTATAATATATTGCATTATGACTTTTATTCTCATTCTATCTCTGTTTTTATCTTTCTGTGCATTTTTTTCAGAGTATAACGAGCTTTGCATACCTTCAAAATTGCTGGTTGAATGAACAAAGAAGTTGTATTGCCCTGAAACCCTTGTTTGGAAGCCCAGACATTACAAAACATATAGGTATAACATGCATCAACTGTAATAGAAACAAACTCTTAAATGTCAGAACATTTTGTAATATTTCACCAGGAGCACTAAGTGATTGTACTAGTCTTCACATGGATAGAGGTGTTAGATGATATGAAGCACAAATTCATTAGATGACAGAAATCAAGGTATATAATGTATGATTTGCAGCACCTAAAATTGATTGCCACAACCAACAAAATTTTGGCCATGATGATCTGATTTAAGCTCAGTGTTCTGAGTACTTACTAACTATCCATATCAGTCACAAAATAAAGGTTGAAACTGTCTCTGCTATTCTGGTTTTAGAAGTCAGAGACATTTTCTAGATGCAGTTACTTATTAAATTATCTTACTTGTCTTCACAGATGTAAAAAAACTGCCTCCTGAACTAAAGGAAAGTAAAACACAATGAGAAATAGAGCTTCATGACAAAGTATAGGAAATTCCACTTTCTATGTTAACTCTGTTGATACTCTTCATCAACTTGACCTTGGACCACATGACTCCATTTTCTCCTTCATTGTGTCTCTGCCTTGAAAATTTTCTTGCTTCCTGTGAGCTTGAATTTGCTGCTACTTGGAATGCCTTCCAAACTGTGTGTTGCTTCAGCTTTCAGTGATGATTGGTCTTCCTCACTAAACTTGCAGTTTTAATTCATTCTAAAAAAACCAATAAATATTATAATTAATGTTTTTGTGTTCATTTCCAGATTTTACTGTTGTAATTGCTTCAGGTGGATTCTGCGGCAACAGGGGGGGGTCATTTTGAGGAAATAATAATAAAATATAGTTATCAATTTCAGCATAGAATGATCTGTAAATCTGATAATTACCTCAGATGATCTCTTACATAAAGAAAAATCACACTTTAGATTTCCTTAAAGCAAGCTTTTCCTGTCAGCACAAACTTCTCTACTGTTCTTCCTGTTATTGCTATGGGAAATTTCAGTGGATTTTCTTTGGGAAATTCAAAAGAGCTGCAATCTAATATATTCCTTAAAGGGTAATGCTTTCTAGAGGTTATGAACACCTTTCTACTTCAGACACAGCAACCTTGTGCTCTATAGAATGAGGCATGTGCATAATTTAAAAGCCATTTCTTGCATCTTAATATCAACCTTTACTTGAAAAGCAAAGTCCCCTTTCTCTATTTTCCTCACTCCTTTTCTTTTCTTTTCTTTTCTTTTCTATATTTTTTATTTATGTTCCGAATGATTTTCCCTTTCCAGGTTCCTCCCTCCCCGAAAGTCCCATAAGCCCTCTTCCCTCCCCCTGTTCCCCATTCAACCCCCTCTCACTTCTCTGTCCTTGTATTCCCCTACATCCAGTCTTTCCAGGACCAGGGGTCTTTCCTTCCATCTTCTTGGAAATCTATTGATATGTGAATTGTGTCTAGGGTATTCCGAGTTTCTGGGTTAATATACCCTTATCAGTGACTGCATACCATGTGTGTATTCTTTTGTGATTGGGTTACCTCACTAAGGATGATATTTTCCAGTTCTGACCATTTGCCTAAGAATTTCGTGAATTCATTGTTTTTAATTGCAGAGTAGAATTCCATTGTGTAAATATACCACATCTTCTGAACCCATTCCTCCGTTGAGGGATATCTGGGTTCTTTCCAGCTTCTGGCTATTATAAATAAGGCTGCTAGGAACATAGTGGAGCATGTGTCCTTATTGCATGCAGGGGAAGCCTCTGGGTATATGCCCAGGAGTGGTATAACAGGATCCTCCGGGAGTGTCATGCATAGTTTTCTGCGGAACCTCCAGACTGCTTTCCAGAGTGCTTGCAATCCCACCAGCAGTGGAGGAGTGTTCCTCTTTTTCCACATCCTTGCCAACAACTGCTGTCTCCTGTGTTTTTGATTTTAGGCATTCTGACTGGTGTGAGGTGGAATCTCAGGGTTGTTTTGATTTGCATTTCCCTAATGACCAAGGACGTTGAACATCTCTTTAGGTGCTTCTCAGCCATTAGATATTCTTCAGGTGAGAACTCTTTGTTTAGCTCTGTACCCCATTTTTTATTAGGGTTATTTGGCTCTCTGGAGTCTAACTTCTTGAGTACTTGGTATGTATTGGATATTAGCCCTCTGTCGGGTGTAGGGTTGGTAAAGATCTTTTCCCAGTTTGTTGGTTGCAGCTTTGTCCTTTTGACAGTGTCCTTTGCCTCACAGAAACTTTGTAATTTTATGTGGTCCCATTTGTCAATTCTTGATCTTAGAGCATAAGCTATTGGTGTTCTGTTCAGGAAATTCTCCCCTGTGCCCATATGTTCAAGGTTCTTCCCTAGTTTCCTTTCTATTAGATTCAGTGTGTCTGGTTTTATGTGGAGGTCCTTGATCCACTTGGAATTGAGCTTAGTACAAGGAGATAAGAATGGATCGATTTTCATTCTTCTGCATTTTGACCTCCAGCTGAACCAGCACCATTTGTTGAAAAGGCTATCTTTTTTCCACTGGATGGTTTTAGCTCCTTTGTCAAAGATCAAGTGACCATAGGAGTGTGGATTCATTTCTGGGTCTTCAATTCTGTTCCATTGATCTACATGCCTGTCACTGTACCAATACTATGCAGTTTTTAACACTATTGCTTTGTAGTACAGCTTGAGGTCCGGGATGCTGATTCCTCCAGAAGTTCTTTTACTCTTGAGAATAGTTTTAGCTATCCTGAGTTTTCTGTTATTCCAGATGAATTTTTGAATTGCTCTTTCTAACTCTATGAAGAATTGAGTTGGGATTTCTAGCTAAAGCAATTAGATAACAAAAGAAGGTCAAAGTGATACAAATTGGAAAGGAAGAAGTCAAACTATCACTATTTGCAGACGATACGATAGTAAACTTAAGCGACCCAAAGAACTCCACCAGAGAACTCCTTCAGCTGATAAACAACTTCAGCAAAGTGGCCAGATATAAAATCAACTCAAGCAAATCAGTAGCCTTCCTATACTCAAAGGATAAGCAGGCTGAGAAAGAAGAGAAATGATACCCTTCACGATAGCCACAAACAATATAAAGTATCTTGGTGTGACTCTAACCAAACAAGTGAAAGATCTGTAATGACAAGAACTTCAAGTCTCTGAAGAAAGAACTTGAAGAAGACCTCAGAAGATGGAAAAATCGTCTGTGCTCATGGATTGGCAGGATTAATATAGTAAAAATGACCATCTTACCAAAAGCAATATACAGATTCAATGCAATCCCGATCAAAATCCCAACTCCTTTGGTTTTCAAAGCTAATATTTCTACATGTCAGACTTAGCCAGACCTTTCTGTTTTTTTTTTCCTCATTTTGTTTCTCCCAGAGGACCAAGATTAAACAAATTTTATTACTGTTTAATTTTCATTGTCTTCCTGTCATATGCAAAGTTCTTCAGCCAGATTAAGTCATTACTTGATTCTACTTACGTGGTTATTTTGGGTGTGTGGCATTTAATGATTTCTAGTTTTGTTTTGTGTATAGAAATAGAAAAAAAAATGTGGGTCAAAACCCTGTACAATGGAGTTGGCAAGGTGTTAATCATGCAGCAAAAGTGTCGAAACACCAGTTGGAAAATGCTTATGAATTCTTAGACTCTCTGGTACTTAAAATTCAACACGAACCCCTTTGCATTAGTTTTATGGTCAAGATTAATTGTTTAATGTATCAGAATTTTGTCCTAATTGCATTTTTACTAAGCCATGGTTTAAAAAATATCCCAGTTGAGGTTCATATCCTCTTGACTCTAAGCAAATAAATTTTACTCCTTTCTGAACTCTTAGCAATGCCTTTGCACTTAGTTACATATTACCCTTGATAAATATTGCATCAACTTTCTAATTTACTCAAGTACAATGACTTAAATATTTTTGTATGCATGCATCAGTGTGTCTTGCCACCTTCTTTAGGACAAATTTGGACACCTTACTCTTTTCTCTACAACACTTGCCATTCTCCTTTGCAAAACCCCAGTAGTTGCTTTTTGAATGTTTTAAACGATAATTCCCCTTTTAATTCATTAAAAATATTATAATTATTCCAGGTACATTAACAAATCTTTAAAAAACATTCCAAGTTTAGGTTTAAAAATCACTTGTGATTAACATGAATTCTTTATGATGTTAAATTCCAGATTTAGGTTTAAAAATCACTTGTGATTAACATGAATTCTTTATGATGTACACTAATAACATCAATAAAATAATAGGTTTTCATTTGATTTTTTAATTGGATATTTTATTTATTTATGTTTCAAGTGTTACCCCTTCCCCTCTGCAACTTCCCTATCACATCCCCCTTACCCTGCTTCTATAAGTGTACTCCCCAACCCACCTACCCACTCCAGCCTTACTGCCCTAGCATTCCTCTACACTGGGGCATCAAGTCTTCACAGGACCAAGGGCCTACCCTACCATTGATGCCAGATAAGTCCTCTTCAGTCCTTCCCCTAACTCCTCCATTGAGGTCCCTGTGCTCAATCTGATGGTTGGTTGTGAGCATCCACATCTGTATTGGTCAGGCTCTGGCAGAGCCTCTCAGGGGACAACTGTATCAGGTTCCTGTCAGCAAGCACTTCTTGGCATCAGTAATAGTGACATCCAGGTCTCTGGATGGCCTTTCCTTCAGTCTCTGCTCCATTCTTTGTCCCTGTATTTCCTTTAGATAGGAGTTAAAATTTTAGAGATGGCCCCGTCCCTCAGCCAGGGGACCATGCCTAACCTCTGGATATGGTCTCAATAGGTTCTCCCTCCCAGTTGTGGGGTATTTCAGCTAATGTCATCTCTGTGGGGTCCTGGGAGCCTCTTGCTTTCTTGGTATCTAGGACTTTCTGCTTGCTACACCCAGTTCTCCATCCCCCATTGCTACACACCTCTGTTCAATTTCTTGACCCTCTGTATCTCCCATACCTGATTCTTCTCCTCTTTTTCCCCTCCCCCTCTTCTTTTCTGCACAAGACCCTCCCATGTTCTACTTCCTTTGATTATTTTGATCCCCTTTCTAAGTAGGACTGAAGCATCCACTCTTAGATCTTCCTTCCTTTTGAGCTTCATGTAGTCCATGAGGATTTTTTCCTATGTAGCCCTGGTGGTTCTGCAACTCGCTTTAGAGACCAAGCTGACCCCAAATTCTAAGATCTGCCTCCCTCTGTGACCCAGCTAGGATTAAATGTGTGTGCCTCCACACCCCAAGAATAAAGATATTTTTTCAAGGATGTAATATTTTTCTCTCCATTTCTTCAACATTTCCTACCCCTCCTTGTCTTATTCCTTTGGGCATTGCTACTTGTCCTTTGCTTCCCTTGTTTATTCACCAGTTTGGCAAGTTTATCTACCATTGGCCTTCAACCATGCCTTCCTTAACTTATTTTATAAGCAAACAGTTTCATCTCTATCTCACAGGCCTTATGATATTGTTAAATATACATAAACTATAATCACTTGGGAATATTATAAATACCTAAAAATAAATGTTTTACAGAAGAAATTAATCATTTGTTTTGCCACCCCAACCATCTGCTCTTTGAATTTCTTCTTCTTTGATTATTCATCTATCATCTAAATTCCCAAAGATTTGGAATGGTCTTTCTTGCTCTCTGTATCTTTAATGTTTAGATGATTCACAAATCTACTTAAATTTCTCTTTGTGGTATCTTTAGGATCCACTCACTCTTTTATATGACCTTAGCATATAATGTCATGAAAGACTCTTGATCTAAATATTAGGTTATTAATGTAACCTAAATATTAGGCTGTACCTAATAATTACTCCCTCTGGTATTGCCATTTCTGATAGTAATGATAATGATGGCACAGCATAAGAAGATGCAATTTAAGAACTATTGTGTACTAGGCATTGAGCCAGTGTACTTGATGGAGAATATCTTACTTAATTCTTATAACAGCACAATGCAGTTATGTCACTATCTCCATTTCAGATATTAAAAACCCATGGCTCAAAAGAAAAATAATCCTCCTTGCCAACTTCCTGGAGGTAGAACTTTTCTCATTGTTATGATAAAATAGCTCACAAAAACAACTTAAGGAAGGAAATGGTTATTTTGGAAAAGAATCCAGGTGATACAGTCTATCATGGTAGGGAAGATATGGTATTCAAAACAAAAGAAAGCTGGCTGTATTGTATCTACAGCGAGGAAGCACAGAGTGACGACTCTTTGTGCTCAGCTGATTTTCTCCTTTTTTAATGCAGTCTTCTCAGCCTATGGAATGGTAGTATTTATATTTAGGATAGTTCTTCCCACCTCAGTTAACCTAACATAGATAATCCCTGGTGCATGTGTGTGTGCACACACAGACACACACACACAAACACACACACACACACACACACACACACACACACACACACACATACACACATATATACATGCTGAGAGACTTATGTCTATACTGATTCAGAACCCCTCCGATATTGCAGTCAAGATTAACCATCATATGTCCACACTTTCCCAGCTTGACACATCAACACACTACCTTTAGACTACAACTGTCTTAGTCAGAGTTTGTATTCCTGCACAAAATAACATGACCTAAAAGCAAGTTGGGGAGGAAAGGATTTATACAGTTTACACTTCCACATTGCTGTTCATTACCAAAGGAAGTCAGGGCAGGAACTCACACAGGGCAGGAACTTGGGGGCAGGAGCTGATGCAGAGGCCATGAAGGGGTGCTGCTTACTGGATTGCTTCCCCTTGCTTTCTCAACTTGTTTTCTTATAGAACCCAGGACTACCAGCCCTGGGATGGTACCACCCACAGTGGGTTGAGCCCTCCCCACTTGATCCCTAAATGAGAAAATGCCTTAAGGCTGGATCTCATGGAGGATTTCCTCAAGGGAGTCTCCTTTCTCTGTGATAACTCCAACTTGCGTCAAGGTGGCACACAAAACCAGCCAGTACAATAAACTTGCACCACTTGTCGCCATAGGTTCATGACTATCTCATAATACAAGAGGATTTCAGTCTAACTTAAAATTTCCCCATAGTCTTTAACAGTTGCATCACTGTTTAAAGGTCTAAAGTTCATATCTCCTTTGAAATTCAAAGCAATAACTTAACTGTAGACTCCTATAAAAAAAGTCAAATAAAATCTTTTTATTACAAAGTGGTTCAGAATGAATATTCTCATTCAGAAAGATATGAATTGGGTATTGAAGGGATTGTTGGATCATAACAAATCCAAACACAAGTAGGGCAAAGGCTAATCCTGCTGTTCCATGTTCACAGCCTTGGGATCATGATGGAACCATCTGGTTCCAAAGAACTTGAGTGTTCATCTCTACTACCTTTATGGTATACAGCCTCTCTCATAAGCTGGATCCATTCAGGCCTTTAGATTTCCCCAGTAACTCTCCCATTGGTACTGGCATTGCCAGACTCCTGAGGTCTCTATTAAAATTTAGACCATGACTGAAAAACCTTATTCAATGGATTTTCAGGGCTGTTTTGCCTGGATTCTGACTCTGGCACATATTTCCTAGCCTCTGTAGGTCAATATAAAACTACTTGATTATAATCTTACACTTCCCATCTCTGCAAAACCAGTTCCATGTGAATGATGTCATCAACTTCTGCTGCTGTAAAAAGATGTAGTGTGCCCTATGGACCAACCCAATAGCATTAACTTCTGTTTGCTGACCCTGGGCAATGAGTGGCTTTTGAATAACAGGGAATTATCACCACTACCACTAAGAGTAGCATTTAGGCATTCTCCTTTCAAGCTAGTTTTTATTTTCACAAAAATGGAGATTTTAAGGCAGAACTTATCCTCACAGGACACCCTTATTTCAAAGTGTCAGTAGTATATTTAATGATTCTAATTTCTTTAATAGTTATAGTTGCTTTCAAATCTACTTTGTTTAGAAGATTAAGCTCTCTCACCATCTTTTCCTCAATATATCACTTTAAAAATATCCTTTCTGCCTCTATTTTGCTTCTCTGTTAATGGAAAAATGTACACAGCCTGTAAGTATACTGTCCTGTGTTGAAATTATTTCTGCAATGCAAATTAGTCTAGTACTCCTCTATTTGAACCTCTGAAGTTCTAAGGCTTAGAATGCAGCCATATTAATTGCACAAATATCATATAAATAACCTCCTGTTCAGTACTTGTAGAGTTCTTGTTCTCTTCTGGAACTTCTTGATGTGGGTCTACATTGTCTAAATTTCTCTCAATGTTCTATTACAAACTCATACCTTAATCATTCATTAAATTCTTCTTGAAATATTCAAGAGTTTTTCTAGACCAGAATGCCTAATTCCATATTCCTCCCACAATCCATTCCCAAGGGCTTACAAAACACATGGTCAGCTAATTGTAATAATTTTCTTCAAATCTGGGACACATTTTACATACTTTTCTCAACTTTGCCTATACTTTAGAGCAGTGGTTCCCAACCTTCCTAATACTGCCACCGTTTTATACAGTTCCTTATGCTGTGGTGACACCAGCCATAAAATTACCTTGCTGCTACCTCATAACTGTAATTTTGTTACTGCTATGAATTATAATGTAAATGTCTGACATATAGTATATCTGCTAGGTAACCCCTGTGAATTTGACCCCCAGGGTGTCACAGCCCACAAGTTGAGAACCACTGCTTTAAGGTTAGGTTTAATCCCATTTCCTTATGCAGTGTTTTCTTAATAGTCCAACAGGCAATGGAGTTTTAGTTCTTTTCTTACATGCTATGCCTGTTGGTGTTTTTATAATACTACTTAACACACTGTGATGTATTATCAATAGTATGATCTGAATTAAGAAAATTTAACTTTAGTGAATTTTCTCTTGACACCCTTTCTATCCTTTACTTCCATTTTCTGTCTTTTGTGCATTTAATATTTTCATGTTCTCCTGATTTCTAAGCCTGTTCCCTGCTGCTAATGTCTCCTGTTTAGATGCTTCTCAGGAAGATTTAACCTGTCATTCACCAACTTTCCATAATGCTCTTGATCCAAAGTTGATTACAGAGGTAGAAAAATATTTATATAGGAATATGGTATGCCCTTAAGATAGTTCTGCATTTCAAATAAATATCTGCTTTCATTGCTGGAATGTTAGAATAATTTGAGTGTTATGTATAACAGAGGGATTGAAATGATATTGAGGAGTTTGGAAGAAATAAATTAGGTCAGGTTACTTTTCTTGGTTTTATCAACCAAGATACATTGGTATACTATATAGGCCATTTCCCATACTACCTGAGTAGATAGTTGGAATTGACTGCAAGGTTTTCAACTTTGTCATGTGTAGCAGCCTCCTGTTTCTATCTTTAAAAAATATTCTTTAACAACATTCTTTTAAAATAAAGTCTTTGAAGATTTCATATAATATAATTAGATCATATTTACCTCCTCTGCCCCCACCTCTTCCCCAATCCACCCTCTTTCTCTATCCATCTAACATTTTGTCATCATTTTTACAAAATCCATCGAGTTGATTCTCACAAAATACCTGCCTGACAAATGGAGTATTAGCTTCTTAGACAGAGTATCTAGTTTTCCCCTGGACTCTCTGCTCCAGGGAAATTGGCATTTCAATCTTGAAACCTGGGGTACTATTTATGTATACTCGATGACAAGTAACAGTTTGGAAAGATATTAATCCCATGTGCAATCCTGCTTTGGAGCTGCTTCAGTCCATGGTATTTGGGCTCAGAACTGCATCTCAGATGGGTTGTTCCTGCAAAGCTATTTCTGAATCTTCTGGATTTACAAATCAGTTGGTACCCAGCTGTTAGGATGCATGATTCATGGTTATGGGTGCCTTGCTTCAAACACTTGTCAGCAGTTTCTTCTCTGTGGTTGCCTTGTGATTCAATTGTTTTGGTGTGGTGCACATCTTCTCACATTCATTTGGGTTCTGCCTCCCCTATCTTCTGTCACAGAACAAATGAGTCAGTATCTAATGGTGTTGGCTTCCAGTTTCCTCTGGTGGGTGGGTGTTAGGGAAGATGGTGCTGTGAGCTCACTGATGAGGCTGTCTGTTGTGCTGTCAAAGTGCCCCGAGAATAGGAGAAGACTGGTCACATTTCTCAGAATGAATATTCAAGAAGCACTCACTATAGACAAGGCCAAAGGAAAGAAAGGATGCTCTTGTTCAGTAGGTGGCAGTGTGGTCTGGTTTGATGAAGAGCAGCAAATTTATGCATTTGTTTACAGTGCTTTATCCTGATGCCTTTGACAGCTTTGACTTGAGGTTTTATTCCAAGTGTTTTAGTACCTTTAGTCAAGTGCTCTTTAAAAAAACAAAACAAAGCAAAACACCTCAGTTTCTTTAGAAACGTCTTCCTTAGAAGTGAGTGTCATGTTTTTTTGTGGCCAGTACTGTAATCTGTAGCTTTTAGAAGCTTGGTGGCTAATTGCTTTTATCTGGACATCTTGCCAGGTATGCTTTTTCCTACCTGTGGTGGAAGGAGCTTCTTTTCTTACCCGCTGTGGTGTTTATTTTGCTGAGTTAATCAGCAGGGAGCAATTTTTCAGCCCTTAGGTCTTAGTAGTTTCCTTTTCAGAGAGGGAGGCTCCTAAGATCTAGTACATTTGCTCTGTCAGGTTCTTTTCAGACTTTCTGGAATAGCATATTTGCCACAACTGAGCTTGTACTGCCATAGGAAAATGTCCACTGTCAAGAGGAATGAACCTCACACTCTGCCTTTTCACCTTGTCCTACACCTAATAGGCCTTTTACAGAATATCTTAGTTCTCACTTCAAAAATAAATCATTGAAAACTACTGCTTTTCAATAAAGTAGCCTACTCTCTAGCATGGAACACATGAAAGGAAGAAAGAAAAGGCTCACCGACTAGATAGCATCATCCTTGGGAGAGTGGTTGACTTCTTCGTTCAAACTGATAATGTTGAAAAAGGGTTGGTTTAACTGGCCCTATCCTTTTTCGTTGACTTTTCAGAATTATAAAAGATATATCTTGAGTATGAATTTGCAACCTTTGCCTTGATTACACACCTCAGTTTCTTGTTTCTTCAGATACTGATTGAGGTGTCCACAGATATGTGTACTTAGTTCCAGGAGGTCAAAGTAAGACATTCATTAGTTAAGCATAAATGCTCTTTCCTGTAGACAGGATCAGGAGATTATCCACATACATACATAAATACAAATGTTTCTCGTTATTTGAAGTAGTCACATACACCAGTTTCTAAGTTAGTTGAATTAGGTTGGTTTACTATGACCTAATTATTCAATGTATCAATATATTATTTTGTTTTTATGCATGCTTCTGCTTAAAGACAAACACCCCATTTAACATATTTTGTTCCCCTTCCAGCTGCTATTGGCAGCAGGGAACCAGGCAGCTCCACAGCCTTCTGTGCTTAGCCCACCAAGATAGAATGATCTCCCAGCAGCGATTTCACTTTTGAGTGCGGAGGTGAGATCTCCACCTTCTCTCTGGAGGTGTACAGCTAGGAGTGCACAGGGCATACCATCAGTGGAGCAGCTGGAACAGGGGTCCTCCCTTCCAGCTGCCATCTGCAGCAGGGAACCAGGCAGCTCCAGAGAGTGATCTCCCAGCAAAGATTTCACTTCTGAGCACGGAGGTGAGATTTTCACCTTCTGTCTGGAGGGGTACAGCGAGGAGCGCACAAGGCATATGATCATTGAACCGAGGGTAAAGCCGAATATTGCTGCTTCAAAAAAAAAAAAAAAGTAGCCATCAGCCTTCTAGCCACCATCTGCAGCATGGAACCAGGCAGCTCCACAGCCTTCTGTGCTTAGCCCACCAGGAGAGAATGATCTCCCAGCAGCGATTTCACTTCTGAGTGCAGAGGTAAGATTTCCACCTTTTCTCTGGAGAGGTACAGCTAGGAGTGCACAGGGCATACGATCAGTGGAGCAGCTGGGACAGGAGTCTTACCTTCTGGCCGCCATTTGCAGCAGGGAACCAGACATCTCTACAGCCTTCTGTGCACAGACCCTGCCAGAAGAGAGTTGGTCTCCCAGGAGTACAGACACAGGCTTACAGGCCCATAGGTGGGGCAAGCTCCAGCGAGAGACAACAAGACCAACTAACACCAGAAATAACCAGATGGCGAAAGGCAAGCGCAAGAACCCTACCAGCAGAAACCAAGGCTTCTTGGCAACATCAGAGCCCAGTTTTCCCACCACAGCAAATCCCGGATATCCCAACACACTGGAAAAGCAAGAGTTGGATTTAAAGTCTCTTCTCACGATGCTGTTAGAGGACAGCAAGAAGGACATAAATAACTCCCTTAAAGAAATACAGGAGAACATGGGTCAAATGGTAAAGTCCCTTAAAGAGGAAACACAAAAGTCCGTGAAAGAAATACAGAGGAGCATGGGTGAACAGGTAGAGGTCCTTAAAGAGGAAGCACAAAAATCCCTTAGAGAATTACAGGAGAACACAAACAAACAAGTGAAGGAACTGAACAAAACCATCCAGGATCTAAGAATGGAAGTAGAAGCAATAAAGAAATCACAAAGTGAGACATCTCTGGAGATAGAAAATTTTGGAAAGAATTCAGGAGTCATAGATGCAAGCATCAACAACAGAATACAAGAGATAGAAGAAAGAATCTCAGGGGCTGAAGATACCATAGAAAACATTGACTCAATAGTCAAAGAAAATGCAAAATGCAAAAAGCTCCTGAGCCAAAACATCCAGGAAATCCAAACCTAAGGATTATAGGTATAGAAGAGAGTAAAGATTTCCAACATAAAGGGCCAGTAAATATCTTCAACAGAATTATAGAAGAAAACTTCCCTAACCTAAAGAAAGAGACATCCATGAACATACAAGAAGCCAATTGAACTCCAAACAGACTGGACCAGACCAGAAAGTTCTCCCGTCACATAATAATCAAAACACCAAATGCACTAAACAAAGAAAAAATATTAAAAGCAGTAAGAGAAAAAGGTCAAGTAACCTATAAAGCAGGCCTATCAGAATTACACCAGACTTCTCACCTGAGATGATGAATGCCAGAAGATACTGGGCGGATCTTATACAGACCCTAAGAGAACACAAATGCCACTCCAAACTACTATACCCAGCAAAACTCTCAATTACCATAGATGGAGAAAACAAGATATTCCATGAGAAAACCAAATTTACACAATATCTTTCCACAAATCCAGCCCTACAAAGGATAATAGATGGAAAACACCAACATGACATAGGACATTGTTATGTCTCACCTCTCCTGAGGCTATGTACACCAGTGACTCCTTTGTGTTTGTTACTTTATGTGCACAGGTGTGATTGACTGTGAAAACACTGCTTTTCTTGGGGGAAATTGCAAATATCTTTGGAAGTAGGCAGTTTAACAAATATAGAAATTGTGAGTAATGAGAATTTTTTGTATTTGCTTGATGGTACATGGATCAGTTGAATACATTTATTTAAGTGGTTTATTTTGATTATCTTTAATTTTGTGCAGGCATGATTATGAACACAAGTGCAACCACCTGTTAGAATTCAGAAGAGGGTGTTTAATTCCCTGGAACTGGACTTATAGGTGGTTGCAAACCATCAGATATGTGGGCTGGGAACCATACTCAGGTCCTCTGAAAGAACAGTATGCACTCTTAACACAGACACATGCCTCCTGTCTCCATTCTATTTTTGTGTTTAGAATTTTTAACCTTATACAGGGTCCTCTATTATGGTCAGCCATGCTGATATGAACTGGTCAAGAAGTTATATCACAAGTTCTTATGTAGGTTACCAGATTTTTGCAAAACATATTAATTCAAAGGTTTCAATATATTTTAGTTAGTGGTTTACTATTTAACAATTCTGTGCATTAATTAAGCTTGCAGACAGAAATGAATCAGAAAAAAATAAAAACTTCCTTTATAATGCAGAAGAAAAATGCCCTTAGTAAAAATTTGAGTATGTATATTTTAAGATCAGCATTTGATTTATGCTCAGAAACTTAAGTTTGATAACCCGAGTTCAACTTGATGACCTTTAGTAAGACAACAAACTTCTGTGTTATATTCTTTATTTTATAAGAAGATACAAAAATATCCTATCTGCTCGCTGTCAATAAAGGAAATAATTCAAGTGTAAAATGTGTTATACTCTTCCATATAACCCCATTCTTGGGCTCGAACACAATAAGCCTGAGAATTATCTTTCTCATTTTTATTTTTGATACTTTATATCTTCTGTTCCTAAAGCCACACAGAATATCCTAATAATATTTCTTCTATTTGTTTTCTATTTGCCTACTCAAGTTATGTGGAAGTTCTGCATTCATAGTTTCCTATCAATATTTTCACCAAATTTTAGTTAATATTTGTTGAAAACCTACTATATATTCAGCATTATAGTAGAACTTAGAGATCTATGTATGACTAAAAACAGTATTGACAGTTCTTTTGTATGTGTGAGAATTTTTGTTCCTTCATGTTGAATTTCTTTAATTTATTGAATTTTTTCACACATGGAATAGGTTCATATTTCCCCCACAACTTTGGTCACCTTCTTCTAAATCTGACAGTTACTTTTTTTTTCTCTTAGAGATATGCTCCCCCATCACCAGTGATTGACAGATATAGAGATCTATCTAGGTTCCAATAGCAGCTTTGTGCTCCTGAACAACATATATAGCCTCTTAGGATCCCCATTTTCTCCTATATAAAATAAAAAGAATGGGATTTCGTAGGCAATCATGGAAATTAAAGAAGATAATGCCCATAGAAATCATCTAGTTTAGTATTGGTATGTAAGTGTCTAATAAAGAGTAAAACATTATTTATAGTTATATTTGTTAAATAGCATGAGATAACACTGGACATTTTGGCAGATACATTTTATTTTTACTGCCTTTTAAGGTTGTAATCACTTTAAACCCCCAATTCATTTTCTGTCTTCCATGGAAATTACATCTATCTTCCAGAACTGTGCTCAGATGTCAAACCTGTATCAACCTCTTTAAGACACATTTTGACCATCTCTGTCTGTTTGACTGGCTTGTATGTCATCTTCCTGAGAGACGGATGTAATTTCAGTGCCAGGATTGATGTCCTTGACTTGACTTTTCTTTATCTCTGAGTTTTCTATGAATATGTAAATGTGACTAGGGCCCTCCTAGGCTTTAGAATCATTTCTGTAGACGAGCAGATTATAAATAGAACACCTCAAGCAATAGGGAAAAATGCTCCCCATTCTATTTGTGCTTTGCTTCATTACATCAACTAAGCCTGATATATCCTTCTCTATAAGAAGATTGTTGAGCAAAATTGATCCCATCTCTTAGTATAATATATTTCGTGATGATTTGGCTGCATTGACCTGCTCCATCGTTTTGTTTTAAGACCTTGCCTGGATTAGTGCTTCTGATTTTATTTGTTGAATGTACACACAAACAAATGTATAGTTTACTCTGTCATTGATTTATGTATGGCAACATTGGGCAATAAGTCAGAGGAAAAAATCATGAATGGAAATAATGGTAATAACAAGAGGAGAGAACTATGTATGGCTTATATAGATTATGCAGATGAATATAACCCAATATGTAAAGTAGACCTTTTTTGCCAGTGGGTCTTCACCAACCTTAAATCAGAAACACAGGAATATAGACTTGAGGATGTGTTTAATATCTTGCTTTACTTTTCCCTTCCCACTCTAGGTAGTCCTTGGAAAATTTGTGTCTAATTTTTGTGGTCGATAGCTAGCACTCTCTGGAGATGTCTATTTATGTGCTACTAGTTGGCTTACTTTGGTACTTAACATCAGCACCATTAAATTTACCCCTCTCCAGCTAACATGTGATCAGCATCTATCACCACATTGCTTAATAGTTATTTTCTAGTATAGTTATGCTGCCCAGAGACAGAAGTAAGGAAAGGAGGAAAGTTTCAGGCTATATAGGGGAATGAGCAATTTGAAGCTGTCTGGAGACAATGAGGTAAGGGTCAAAGGGGTTAAAATGTGACCTCAAAACAAAGCTCATTAAATTTCTCAGAGTCTGTCTCCTCATAGGTTGCAAAATGTGGTACCAGTGGCTTAAGATGTGTGTTTTTAAAGTCCTCATTAGGAAAGTCTAAAGATTAATGCAGTCTGTGGAATTCAGTGTCAGATTTACCTCTGTTTTGTGCTTGAGAAACAAATTTCATCATCTGATTAACTGGCCACTGGTCAGCTCATGCCTGCTTGGTTGACCATAATGGAAAACCATAGATAAAGTAGTCATGTATTCCCCCACCCAAGGGAGCGAAATTGTACATCACTGTATATCCCTTGGTTTGAAAGACATATTGTAAAAGGAGATTCTATTCTTAGTTTTTCAGATATAATATATGAAACCTTACATTTTCTTTTGCTAAATACATTCCTTTACATTTCAAGTTGGAAAATGGATTTATGGGTAGGAATGGCCACATGAATGTATACTTGCCTCCTTGTTCTATAGAATAGATGCTGGAACAAGAAAAGTGGTGACAATCCGGGAATCTGTGGTCCTTTTTCATTGCACCAATATATTCTGATTTAGATCTCTGGAGAATCTGATAATTTAAAAACTGAACCTTTGCTTTGAAGTTGTTGTAAAGTATATATATTATTTCAAAATAGGAGGTGAGAACAATATGTATGTATGTGTGTGTATATATATATATATATATATATTTATGTATATATATGACATATAGTATATGGGCTTTCATTTGTACTCTTCTCCTTGGCTCCACAAATGCTAGTTGAGGGCCTTTAATGATGTCAACAGATTACTAAATGAGATTCTGTGCCATATGTTTTAATCCTAAAAATCTTTTATACCTTAATTTAAATCTGTATAAGAACAGTGTGAATTTAATAATGTTAGTGCTCTCACTTAATGAATAAGGAAACTGAGGTTCAACAGATCACTATATCCAAGGACAAAGGAAGAATGAATGGCAGGACTGAGATAGAAATTTAAATCTTGCTGGGGACATGCTGGCACACAACTTTATTATCATTACTTAGGAGGCAGAGGAAGACAGATCTCTGTGAGCTGGAGGCTAACCTAGTCTATGTAGCAAGTTTCAGGCCAGCCAGCACTATTTGGTGAGGCTCTGTGTCAAAAAAATTAGGAAAGGAACTCAATTATTTATCAGAGTACAGAGTATACATTATAAGTTTTGAAGTCATATCATTTGAGCCATAATTCTGCCTCTTTTACCTGCTGGCTTTTTGATCAGGTACAAGCTATTGGCCTCTCACTTTTAATGCCTCGGTTTTGTGAGCAGCAAATTGTAGTTACATATGTGATAATGATAGTACCTACCTTATATGATTACAGGGAGAATATGACCTTATATGCAGAGAGCCTTTCACAGTACCTGGAAAAATCAAATGGTTCAACAAATGTTAGAAGTTAATGTTTATAGCAGTACTAGTAATACCACCACCAGAAGCACTTGATTGAAATAGAGCTACGGTACATGTATAATTTTATATTATTCACCTATTGTTGCATAACAAATTGCTGCAATGTGAAGTGAAAAAAAAGAACATTTGTTGCCTAATTGTCCTTTTTTTGTACAAATAATCTCAGCACAGTTTAGTTGGATGATCTAGCAAAGGGCCTCTACCAAGCTCCACTATGGAAGGACCAGCTAAAGAAAGACCTGCTTCCAAATTTATGCATGTGACTATTCTATTAACAGGTCTTGGTTTCTTGCTGATTACCATAGTCCTGTCCACAGGACAGCTCACAATTCATCAGCTGATTTCTAGGAGAGATCCAAGGACAGTGATAGCAAAGATGGATGCCACATGATTTTGCAACCTAGTTAGAGCATCACTTATGTGATATTCTGTTCATTAGAAGAAAGTTGCCATAGGGGCCTTAGATTAAGTCACTAACACAAAGAAGCAGAAATCATGGATCACTGGGAGCCATCTCTGAAAAATACCTGGCGCAAGTAGGTGGCATTATGGCAGGGTTGTATGAGGCTCCAAGGGATAAACATAAGGCAGCTTCATGGAGAGGCAGTTTGACCCTGTGAAGAATATGACATAAAACTCAAAATGCATCTATACCATCTTGTAGAAAAAGCAGACTAAAATAAGTAAAAGCAAGAATTTCTAAAGTCATGTTTGCAGTTTGTGTTTATACTGACCAAAGGGGAAGATTCTGACCAAATTCTTACACCAAAGGAGAAAGGATTCACTTCAGAAAGTCTTCTTCTGAAAGTGTGTGCATTTCCTTGCATTCATCTGCATTCCCTACTTTCCAAGTTTTCTAGAACAAGCTGTTCATCTTCTAATAACAATGATAGAGGAACTGATCTGCTTACTGCCTTTGGTGCCCCTTCACAACTGAAACTTTGAGATATCCTATGGCGGTGCTATGCTAGGAGTTTTATACAAAGTATCTTTCTTTAGTCCTATAGAAGTCTTACTATGCTTCTTTTACAGAAATAGTTTGAATCTATGACAATAAACCTGTCCCAAAGTTACAAAACTCACAAACAGCAAACAGCTGTGATTACTTATATAATATTCACTGTATGGTGTTCCCTTTGCCAAGTGTGATTTACAATATTATTTTATCTCTACAATGTCTCGGTGGAAGTGCTATTATTAATGATATTGGGTAGATGTAGAAACTAAGGAACTTAGTGATTAGGTGACTTGTCCAAGATTACTGGAATACTTAAGAGTTAGTATTTAAACCTAGACTACCTTGCATATTGTTTTTCATAGTAGTCAAACCCAAATAACTTTAATCCAGATCTAAACTCTTTGCTTTTAAATGCCAGGATACTTTACTTCAGCATGCAAAGAACTAGTGTTATTGGATTTTTATAGAGTGATGAAGTAAAAAAAAGGCCTTCATTTTCATTATCATATTGAATTTCCACAATATTCCTACACTATCAATTCGTGGTTTGATCATATAGAAATAATATCCGGTAAATTCACAAAATCAGCCTATACCTCTGTATTAGCTGCCTTCAAATGGTAAATTTCTCTGTAATCATTATTTATTGTTTTGTTATGTTTTTATATATTTGCATTGTGTGAAATTTAAATCATGGTAAGTATGCCTTTGTTCAAATAACACATCTGTATGGTGGAAAGTTTAAACTCCATTTTTCTAAGGTCCGAAGGAGATTGACTTAGTGGGTAAAATACTTGCTGTACAAGCAAAAGGACCTGACTTGGGATCTCCTGCACTCAAATAAAAAACCCTGTGTGGTGACACTATAACCACAGCAAGGCAGAGGGAGACAGATTCCTGAGGATTTTTGACCAGAGAATGTAGATACTCGGTAAGTTTCAGGTTCAGTGAGAGACCGTGTCTCAAAAAATAAGATGGAGAGCAATAGAGGACCGCTAGTGTTTGGCTTTCACCTGCTCACACATGTCTATACTGCATATGCACACACACACACACACACACACACACACACACACACACACACACACACACAGAGGCACACAGGCTCACACACACATCATAAAATCCTTTTTTGTGAACATTTATGGAATATAGTCATCCTAGTGTACATCAGAATAAAAGAACTTATTTTCCTTTCTCATAATACTTTCATACCTGTTAACCACACTTTTCCTATCTATGCTTTCACTAACATATACCAGGTTTAAAATCATCAGTAGTCTTTGAAATAAATCCTTGCCTCATTGTCTTCCCAAGATATCACACAATAAGCACTAAGGTGGATGACATAAGCTACTAGATTATCTCTACATGATCATTTCTATTATCATTATTGTTATTACTATAATTATATTGGTTTTGCAAGACAGGCTTTCACTATTTATCCCTGGTTGTCCATGGACTCACTCTGTAGGCCAGGCTGGCCTTGTCCACCCACATTTGTGTCAAGAGTGTTGGGACTAAAAGGGTGCATCACTGTCAGGTTTCTCTTATTTTTAAAAATAATTTGTTTTGTCTTTGAAAAAAAGTCTAGAAATTATGCGCAACTGATATAAAGATTACATATCCAAGACACTAATATAATAAAGTATTTTTTTATTTTTATTTTTATTTTCTAAGATTTTTTTTATTTACATTCCAAATCATTTCCCCTTTCCTGTTTACTCCCTCCCCGAAAGTCCCATAAGACCCCTTCGCTCTCTCTGTTCCCCATTCAACCCCCTCTCACTTCTCTGTCCTGGCATTCCCCTACATCCAGTCTTTCCAGGACCAGGGGTCTCTCCTTCCATCTTCTTGGAAATCTATTGATATGTGAATTGTGTCTTGAGTATTCTGAGATTCTGGGTTAATATCCCCTTATCAGTGCTTGCATACCATGTGTGTTCTTTGTGATTGGGTTACCTCACTAAGAATGATATTTTCCAGTTCTGCCATTTGCCTAGGAATTTCGTGAATTCATTGTTTTTAATTGCAGAGTAGTTTTCCATTGTGTAAATATACCACATCTTCTGAATCCATTCCTCCGTTGAGGGACATCTGGGTTCTTTCCAGCTTCTGGCTATTATAAATAAGGCTGCTATGAACATAGTGGAGCAAGTGTCCTTATTGCATGCAGGGGAAGCCTCTGGGTATATGCCCAGGAGTGGTATAACAGGATCCTCCGGGAGTGTCATGCCCAGTTTTTTGAGGAACTGCCAGACTGCTTTCCAGAGTGGTTGTACCAGCTTGCAATCCCACCAGCAGTGGAGGAGTGTTCCTCTTTCTCCCCATCCTCGCCAACAATTGCAGTCTCCTGTGTTTTTGATCTTAGCCATTCTGACTGGTATGAGATGGAATCTCAGGGTTGTTTTGATTTGCATTTCCCTAATGACTAAGGATGTTGAACAGCTCTTTAGGTGCTTCTCAGCCATTAGATATTCTTCAGGTGAGAACTCTTTGTTTAGCTCTGTACCCCATTTTTTAATAGGGTTACTTGGCTCTCTGGAGTCTAACTTCTTGAGTTCATTGTATATATTGGATATTAGCCCTCTGTCTGATGTAGGGTTGGTAAATATCTTTTCCCAGTTTGTTGGTTGCCGCTTTGTCCTTTTGACAGTGTCCTTTGCCTTACAGAAACTTTGTAATTTTATGTGGTCCCATTTGTCAATTCTTGATCATAGAGCATAAGCTATTGGAGTTCTGTTCAGGAAATTCTCCCTTGTGCCCATATGTTCAAGGTTCTTCCCTAGATTCTTTTCTATTAATTTCAATGTGTCTGGATTTATGTGAAGGTCCTTGATCCACTTGGAATTGAGCTTAGTGCAAGGAGATAAGAATGGGTCAATTTGCATTCTTCTGCATGTTGACCTCCAGTTGAAGCAACACCATTTGTTGAAAAGGCTATCTTTTTTCCACTGGATGGTTTTAGCTCCTTTGTCAAAGATCAAGTGACCATAGGAGTGTGGATTCATTTCTGGGTCTTCAATTCTGTTCCATTGATCTACATGCCTGTCACTGTACCAATACCATGCAGTTTTTAACACTATTGCTCTGTAGTACAGCTTGAGGTCCGGGATATTGATTCCCCCAGAAGTTCTTTTACTTTTGAGAATAGTTTTAGCTATCCTGGGTTTTCTGTTATTCCACAAGAATTTTTGAATTGCTCTTTCTAACTCTATTAAGAATTGCCTTGGGATTTTTTTTTTAATTTATTTTCTAAGTTTTTTATTTACATTCCAAATCATTTTCCCTTTCATGTTTCCTCCCTCCCCAAAAGTCCCATAAGCCCCCTTCCCTCCCTCTGTTCCCCATTCAACCACTCTTGCTTCTCTGTCCTGGCATTCCCATACATCCAATCTTTCCAGGACCAGGGGTCTCTCCTTCCATCTTCTTGGAAATCTATTGATATGCGAATTGTGTCTAGGGTATTCCGAGATTCTGGGTTAATATCCCCTTAACAGTGCTTGCATACCATGTGTGTTCTTTTGTGATTGGGTTCTTACCTCCTTGCACTAAGTTCAATTCCAAGTGGATCAAGGACCTCCGCATAAAACCAGACACACTGAAACTAATAGAAAGAAAACTAGGGAAGAACCTTGAACATGTGGGCATAGGGGAGAATTTCCTGAGGAAAACTCCAATAGCTTATGATCTAAGATCAAGAATTGACAAATGGGACCTCATAAAATTACAAAGTTTCTGAAATGCCTTGGGATTTTGATGGGGATTGCTTTCAATCTGTATATTGCTTTTGGCAGGATGGTCATTTTTACTATATTAATCCTGCCAATCCATGAGCATGGAAGATTTTTCCATCTTCTGAGGTCTTTTTCAATTTCTTTCTTCAGATACTTGAAGCTCTTGTCATACAGATCTTTCACTTGTTTGGTTAGAGTCACACCAAGATACTTTATATGATCTGTGGCTATCATGAAGGGTATCATTTCTCTTATTTCTTTCTCAGCATGCATATCCTTTGAGTATAGGAAGGCTACTGATTTGCTTGAGTTGATTTTATATCTGGCCACTTTGCTGAAGTTGTTTATCAGCTGTAGGAGTTCTCTGGTGGAGTTCTTTGGGTCACTTAAGTATACTGTCATATCGTCTGCAAATAGTGATAGTTTGACTTCTTCCTTTCCAATTTCTATCCCTTTGACCTCCTTTTGTTGTCTAATTGCTCTAGCTAGAACTTCAAGTACTATATTGTAAAGATATGGAGAGAGAGGGCAGCCTTGTCTAGTCCCTGATTTCAGTGGGATTGCTTCAAGTTTCTCTCCATTCAGATTGATGTTGGCTACAGGTTTGCTGTAAATTGCTTTTACTATGTTTAGATATGGGCCTCGAATTCCTGATCTTTCCAAGACCTTTAGCATGAAAGGATGCTGAATTTTGTCAAATGCTTTCTCAGCATCTAATGAGATGACCATGTGGTTTTTTTCTTTGAGATTATTTATATAGTGGATTACATTGATGGATTTCCTTATATTGAACCATCCCTGCATCCCTGGGATGAAGCCTACTTGATCGTGGTGAATGATTGTTTTGATGTGTTCTTGGATTCGGTTGGCAAGAATTTTATTGAGTATTTTTGCATCGATATTCATAAGACAAATTAGCCTGAGAGTCTCTTTCTTTGTCAGATCTTTTTGTGATTTTGGTATCAGCTTACTTGTGGCTTTATAGAACGAGTTGAGTAGTGTTCCTTCTGTTTATATTTTATGGAATAGTTTGAAGAGTATTGGTGTTAGGTCTTCTTTGAAGGTCTGATAGTATTGTGTATTCAAACCACCTGGTCCTGTGCTTTTGTTGGTTGGGAGAATTTCAATGACCACTTCTATTTCTTCAGGGATTATAGGATGGTTTAGATGGTTTATTTGATCCTGATTTAATTTTGGTATTTGGTATCTGTCAAGGAAATTGTCCATTTCCTCCAGATTTTCTAGTTGTGTTGAATACAGGCTTTTGTAGTAGGATCTGATGATTTTTTGAATTTCCTCAGTTTCTGTTGTTATCTCTCCCTTTTCGTTTCTGAATTTGTTAATTTGGACACTGTCTCTGTGCCTTCTGGCTAGTCTGAATAAGGGCTTACCTATCTTGTTGATTTTCTCAAAGATCCAACTCCTCGTTTTGTTGATTCTTTGTATGGTTTTATTTGTTTCTACTTGATTGATTTCAGCCCTGAGTTTGATGATTTCCTGCCTCCTACTCCTCTTCGGTGTATTTCCTTCTTTCTCTTCCAGTGCTTTCAGGTGTGCCATTAAGCTGCTAGTGTATGCTCTCTCCCATTTCTTTTTGGAGACACTCAGGACTATGAATTTTCCTCTTAGCACCGCTTTCATCGTGTCCCATAAATTAGGGTATGTTGTGCCTTCATTTTCATTAAATTTTAAAAAGTCTTTGATTTCTTTCTTTATTTCCTCCTTGACCAAGTTATCACTGAGTAGAGCATTGTTCAGCTTCCATGTGTATGTGGGCTTTCTGTTGTTATTGTTGCAATTGAAGACCACCCTTATTCCATAGTGATCTGATAGGAGGCATGGATTTAGTTTGACCTTCTTATATCTGTTGAGGTCCGTTTTGTGACAAATTATATGGTCGGTTTTGGAGAAGGTACCATGAGGTGCTGAGAAGACGGTGTATTCTTTTGCTTTAGGATGAAATGTTATATATATATATATATATATATATATATATATATATATATATATATATATATATATATATATGTATATATGTTAGTTCCATTTGGTCCAAGGCTTCAATTAGATTCACTGTGTCCCTGTTTTGTTTCTGCTTTCCTGAACGATCTATTTCAGAGAGCTGGGTGTTGAAGTCACCCACTATTACTGTGTGAGGTGTGATATGTGCTTTGAGGTTTAGTAAAGTTTCTTTTACGAATAAGGGTGCCTTTGTGTTTGGAGCATAGATATTCAGAATTGAGAGTTCCTCTTGGTGGATTTTTCCTTTGATCAGTATGTAGTGTCCTTCTGTGTCTTTTTTGATGACTTTAGGTTGAAAGTCAATTTTATCTGATATTAGGATGGCTACTCCGACTCATTTCCTGGGACCATTTGCTTGTAAAATTGTTTTCCAGCCTTTTACTCTGAGGTAGTGTTTGTCTTTGACACTGAGGTGCATTTCCTGCACGCAGCAATATTCTGGGTCCTGTTTACGTATCCAGTCTGTTAGTCTATGTCTTTTTATTTGGGAATTGAGACCATAGATATTAAGAGAGGTTAAGGCATAGTGATTATTACCACCTGCTATTCTTAACGCTATCCTTGTGTTTGAGTGGTTATCTACTTTTGGGTTTGGTGAAAGGTTACTATCTCATTTTTTGCAGGGTGTTGTTTCTCTCCCTGTATTGGCAGTTTCCACCTATTATCCTTTGTAAGGCTGCATTTGTGGAAAGATATTGTGTAAATTTGGTTTTATCATGGAATAACTTGCTCTCTCCATCTATGGTGATTGAGAGTTTTGCTGGGTATAGTAGTCTAGGCTGGCATTTGTGTTCTCTTAGAGTCTGCATGAGATCTGCCTAGGATCTTCTGGCTTTCATAGTCTCTGGTGAGAAGTCTGATGTGATTCGGATAGGTCTTCCTTTGTATGTTACTTGACCTTTTTCTCTTACTGCTTTTAATATTCTTTCTCTGTTTAGTACATTTGATGTTTTGATTACTATGTGGCGGGAGGTATTTCTGTTCTGGTCCAGTCTGTTTGGAGTTTTGTAGGCTTCTTGTACGTTCATCAGCATCTCTCTCTCTTTAGGTTAGGGAAGTTTTCCTCCATAATTTTGTTGAAGATATTTACTGGCCGTTTAAGTTGCAAATCTTCACTCTCATCTATACCTATAATCCTTAGGTTTGGTCTTCTCATTGTGTCCTGGATTTCCTGGATGTTTTGGGTTACACGTTTTTTGCATTTTGCATTTTCTTTGACTGTTGAGTCGATGCTATCTATGGTATCTTCAGCATCTGAGATTCTTTCTTCCATCTCTTGTATTCTATTGTTGATGTTTGCATCTATGACTCCTGATTTCTTCCCAAGGTTTTCTATTTCCAAAGTTGTCTCCCTTTGTGATTTCTTAGTTGTTTCTACTTCCTTTTTTAGATCCTGGATGGATTTGCTCAGATGCTTTACTTGTTTGTTTGTATTTTCCTGTATTTCTTTAAGATATTTTTGCATTTCCTCTTTCAGGATTTCTTCCTGTTGACCCGAGTTCTCCTGTATTTCTCTAAGCAATTTTTGCATTTCCTCCTCATGGGCTTCCATCTGTTGATCCATAGTCTCCTGCCTTTCTTTAAGCGATTCTTGTGTTTCCTTTGTAAGGACATCTACCCCTTGATTCATTTCTTTAAGCAATTTTTGTGTTGCCTCCCTATGTGTCTCCATCTGTTGACCCATATTCTTCTGCATTTCTGTAAGCAATTTTTGTGTTTCCTTTGTAAGGGCATCTACCCGTTGATTCATTTCTTTAAGCGATTTTTGTGTTACCTCCTTATGGGCCTCCATCAATTGACCCATATTCTCCTGCATTTCTCTAAGCGATTTTTGTGTTTCCTTTGTAAGGACTTCTACCAGTTGATTAATGTTCTCCTGTATTTCTTTATGAGATTTATTTGTGTCCTTCTTGAAATCCTCTAATAGCATCATGAGAAGTGATTTTAAATCCAGATCTTGTCTTTCGGGTGTGAGGGGTTATCCAGGACTTGCTGCTGCTGGAGAGTTGGGTTCGAATGGTGCCATATTGCCTTGATTTCTGTTAGTAGCGTTCCTATGTTTGCCTTTTGCCATCTGGTTACCTCTGGTGTTAGTTGGTCCTGCTGTCACTGGCTGTTGGTTAGACCTCCTGTGAGCCTGCAAGGCTATTTCTGTCCCCCCACCCCCCGGATTTCCGGAATTACCCTGGCACCGATTTCTGGGGCCTGCTCTGCTCCTAAGTGACGTTGGAGCCCTGATTTGCCTTGCCCCAGGTGATATTATATTGGGGAATCCCTGCACATCCAAAGGCTCAGCATAGTCGATCCCGGAGCAGAGTTCGCCAAGGGGAGGCTGGTGCGCTCCTGCCCTGTGTGGGTGTGCTCTCTCCCAGAGTGGGTCCCTCTGCAAGGCAGATGTCCCACAGCAGAGCTGGCGTGTAGGTGACCGCAGAACTGTCCAGGTCTTGGGAGCAGGGTACACACAAGCTGGCTGAGACCCAAGCGATATTATGCTTGATTGTCCCTGCGTCTGTAGGTCCCTGTTGCCCTGTTGCCCTATCCTAATAAAGTATTTTTATGTGACTACTTTTAGTCAGTGAGATCTGAAAACATTTTGTTTAATGCTATGTTATGCTTTCAAATGGAAGGAGATCACTTCATTTACCCTTATCATTGGTGATGATGTAGAAGTAATAATAGGACATCACTGTTAATGTGACAATTGCATATATTGTGATCATTACAGAAGATAATCTAAAAGATAAACTTTTAAAAAAAAATATCCATTGCGAAGGCAGCTGGGACCGCCAGGCTCAGAGACAGACAGGCATAATATCGCTTGGGTCTCCGGCACCTTGTGTGTAAGCTGCTCCAAGAGCTGGGCAGATGTGCAGTAACCAGCGCGCCAGCTCTGCTGTGGGACTTCTGCCTTGCAGAGGGACCCCCCCCCCCCCGCACTGGGCAGGAGCCTACCAGCTTCCCTTTGGTGACCTCTGTTCCAGTATCGACTGCACTGAGGAGACAGGTATCCAGTTTCTCCCCAATATAACATCGCTTGGGACACAGCCTGTTGGGGCTTCCATCAGCTCCCAAGAACGGGACAGTGCTGTGGTCGTCTGGGCGCCAACTCTGCTGTGGGCCATCCCCCCTGCAGGGTGACCTGCGCCGCTGAGAGAGTGCAGAGTGCACTCCGCCATCTTTGCTCCAGCACCAGGACAGCTGGGACCACCAGGCTCAGAGACAAACAGGCATAATATTGCTTGGGTCTCAGGCAGCTTATGTGTACCCTGCTCCCAAGAGCTGGGCAGGTCTGCAGTAATCGACGCGGCAGCCCTGCTGTGGGACTTGTGCCCTGCAGAGGGACGCCCCCTCCCCCTCTCTGGGAGAGATCACACACCCCTGCACAGGGCAGGAGCCTACCAGTTTCCCTTTGGCGACCTCTGCTCTGGGAATCCACTATGCTTAGCCTTTCCATGTGCAGGGACTCCCCAATATAACATCACTTGGGGCAAGGCACATCAGGGCTCCAAAGTCACTCAGGAGCAGGGCAGGCCCCAGAAATCGGTGCCAGCAGAATCCCGGTAATCCAGGGGGGCCAGAAATAGCTTTTCAGGCTCACAGGAGGTCCAAACAACAGCCAGTGACAGCAGGACCAACTAACACCAGAGGTAACCAGATGGCAAAAGGCAAATGTAGGAATGTTACTAACAGAAATCAAAGTAATATGGCACCATCCGAACCCAACTCTCCAACAGCAGCAAGTCCTGGATACCCCACCACACCCGAAAGACAAGATCTGGATTTAAAATCACTTCTCATGATGCTATTAGAGGATCACAAGAAGGACACAAATAAATCTAATAAAGAATTACAGGAGACCATGAATCAATGGTTAAAAGCCCTTACAAAGGAAACACAAAAATCGCTTAGAGAAATGCAGGAGAACATGGATCAACAGATGGAGGCCCACAAGGAGACAACACAAAAATCGCTTAAAGAAATGAGTCAATGGGTAGATGCACTTTCAAAGGAATCACAAAAATTGCATAAAGAAATGCAGAAGAATATGGGTCAACAGACGGATGCCCATAGGGAGGCAACACAAAAATTGCCCATCAACGGATAGATGCCCATACAAAGGAAACACGAGAACTGCTTAAAGAAATGCAGGAGACGATGGATCAACAGATGCCCACTCCTGGGCATATACCCAGAGGCTTTACCTGCATGCAATAAGGACACATGCTCCACTATGTTCATAGCAGCCTTATTTATAATAGCCAGAAGCTGGAAAGAACCCAGATGTCCCTCTACGGAGGAATGGATTCAGAAGATGTGGTATATTTACACAATGGAATACTACTCTGCAATTAAAAACAATGAATTCACGAAATTCCTGGGCAAATGGTCAGAATTTGAAAATATCATCCTTAGTGAGGTTACCCAATCACAAAAGAACACACATGGTATGCAGTCACTGATAAGGGGATATTAACCCAGAATCTTGGAATACCCTAGGCACAATACGCATATCAATAGATTTCCAAGAAGGTGGTAGGATAGACCCCTGGTCCTGGAAAGACTAGATGTAGGGGAATGCAAGGACAGAGAAGTGAGAGGGGGTTGAATGGGGAAAAGAGGGAGGGAAGGGGACTTATGGGACTTTCGGGGAGGGAGGAAACGGGAAAGGGGAAATGATTTTGAATGTAAATAAAAAAAAAACTTAGAAAATAAAATAAAATTAAAAAGAAAAAAAAAAAGAAAAGAAGAGGAACTCTTGGCTCTTGGTGCTGCACTGTGCCTGTCTGCATGCTGTCATGTTTCCAGCCATGTTGATAATGGACTGAACCTCTGAAACTCTACATCAGTCCCAATTAAATGTTTGCCTTTATAAGAAAAAAAATATCCATTGCTATTTTATTTTCAATCTCTCTCTCTCTTTCCCCCTTCCTCCACTCTCTCAGATAAGCATCAATTGTATGAAAGATAAAAACATGAAAAGTTTTAGTAACAAGGGGTATGGTACAGCTGAATCATATGGCATTTTACAATTTTCTTTTCCTTCTCTCCTTCCCTCCTTCCATCCTTCCTTCCTTCCCTCCTTCCCTTTCACTTATTCTCTCTCTTTTTCTTTTCTGCAGAACTTGTAAAGTGATTTCCACAGGGACTGTATTAGTTTACATTTCCCCCAACATTGTTTACGGGTTTCTGTTCCCCTACATCTTCGACAATTAATTCTTTTTATTCTGTTTTTTTAATATTTAAAATTTTTATTGTATGTATATGGGTGTTTTGCCTATATGTATTTTGTGTACTACCTGCATGCCTGCTGACCATGGAGGGTAGAAGAGGGCATGTATCCCCTGGAACTGGAATTACTGTTGATAGTGAGCCACCACGTACACATGTACACACTGGGAATTGGACCAGGTTCTCTATAAGAGCAGCCAATGCTCTTAATCATGGTGCATTATCTTTGGCATCTTGTTGATGTTGTTGTTATTGTCATTGTCTTTTCAGCAATTATTATAGAAATCAAAAGCAGCATGTGCTAGAGATACCTGTACACATTAGCTGATTGTGATACTGTTCAAAGTTGTAAAGTTGTGGAATCTTCATAGGTAGCCATTGGTTGATGAATGGATAAAGAAATTGTCACATATACACAATCACGTATTATCAACCCTTAAGAGAAACAATGTATCATTTGTAGGAAAATTGTGAGAAAAATATGTGTTTACTTCCTCTTACACACACTAACCTTCTTTTCCTACCTCTCTGGTACATTTGCTGTTCACCAATAGTCCTCTTTTTAGTGTGTCTCTCATTTCAATCTATGAAATAAAGCATATAATATTTGACTTTCTGAATCCATCTGATTTTGTTTACATTATATGCCACATAGTTCTATAATAGATACCTTGTGGCATATATTAGGCGATCAATAAGTACATAAACAGGATTTAGGACTCAAGAGACATGGGAAATTTTCATATTATGTACAAAATAAAGTTGAGACTATTGAACTAGGAAAGTATAGTCATAATGAATATCACTATGCAATTTTTTCCAGTTATTGACCATGTACATATGTCACTGAAAAAAACCAATCACCTCAACCCATGTCAAAATGCAAATGGTTGCAAAGGTAATAGATTCATATAGAATTACTCAAATATATCATAGCACTAAATGCATAGGAGTATAGCTGAGTTTTCCAGATCTCTTATACTCCTCTGACTAAAGAAAGGGTGTTTTCCATGTTATTAGATAGTCTATGGCTTTGGGGGAGACAATTATCATCTTGAATAGCATAACTTCATTAAATATATTTAAATATATAAATAAATATTCCCTATAACTTTCAAACATCCATATGACTATTTAGCTCTCCTCCCTTCTTCCTTATTGCTTCCCTGCAAAGTAAATCTTATCCCTTAATAGCATACATATCCAGTTAATCTGCCTTCTAGACCTCCTTTTCTGCCACATTTGTGATCCCTTTTTACTTTCCCAGTACCTGCAGTGACTCCAGGCTATATACTCACGTCTAAATATTGGAGCTAGGATCCACTAATATGAGAGAGTACCTGTGTTTGTCTTTCTGGGTCTGGGTTACCTCACTCACTGTAATGATTTCTACTTCCATACATTTACCTGTAAATACCACAATTTCTCCATTTTTTCCAGTTGACTAGAGAATTTATCTAACCACATTGTTATCCAGGATTCCCACATTGCTTTATCTTGGTCATAATGATACCATGAAATTTCTCTTACAATCAAGAATTACTCGGCCAACTATTTTTTTCTGATGTAACACTTGAAAGTACTTTGCAGACAACTATTTACTATAAGGTTCTTCATTTATAGACCAGTTCTATTAACAATTATAAATAACATAGAAATATCCTTGATAAGTGATTTAGAGTTTCTATATTTTTCACTTATTCATTTTTTATGTTACTTATTTATTCACATTGCAGCTCCCCTCTTCACTCTCACAAATCCCTCCCTCACTATTCCTCTATTCTCCTCAGAGAAGGGGAAGTCCCTATTAGGTACCACCCAACTGTGCAACATTGTGTTGCAGCAGTGATTTATTACAGCACTTAACAGTATAAAGATACATCTTACATACTTCAATTCAGTACTAAGATGAGACACAATACTACTACACAATGCTACTCTAAGAAAAGTTGTAATCAACTCCATCAATGCCCAGTTGCTCAGTGAAAACAGAAATCCCTTTAATAGGAAACAAGCCTCAATAAAAGAAAAGAAATGCAATAAAGTTTTTTTCATTTTCAACCATTGTTAGGAAAAGGACACAGCATACTACTTTAATTGTCATATTTCTGTTTTGTTTAAAGGGGACAGATTTTGGTAAAAGGAGAGGGAGAAAAGCTGAGCCTATTGTTCCTTTACTAGGGGAAAGATTGATTTTAGAAGGGATGCATATAAGAAAAGCAATAGCAAAGAAAGGCTTAACTGTCATTGTAAATACTTTCTGCAATTGGCAGTAAGGTATACGTCATCTTCTTTTTACTACCTTTCCATGTAGCTTTGAAATTATGATCTATTAGTATTATTGGAGAAATTTGGAAACAAGTGCATTTTCACTGTGTTCAGTATTCTCATTATCCAAGTTAGCCAAAATGGCTATCTGATTCTGGCATGTGTTGAAGCCAGTGGTCCCTTTGTGTGCTGCTTGGGGGAGGGGGGAGCAACAGGAGGACAGTGGTAAGTACTGGAGGGAGATGGGAGCCCAAAGCAGTAAAAAGCTCCAGAAGACCCAGATTCTCTAATTAGCAATTCAAGAGTGTTGCCCAGGGCCTGACTATCCATATGGCTAGAACCTGCACCCCTCCTCACATTCAGACACAGATCAAGCCTTACAAGTTTCCTCCAGAGGCAGCTCTGTCTCTCCATTTTTCTCTAGTTTGCATTTCTGCTTTTTCAGCCTTCTGCACAAATGCTTTCTTGGCAATCTGGCTTTTGCATACTTCTCTCTAAAGGCTGGACATTGATAAATTTGGCTGTACTCTTTGTGGCACTTTTAAGCATTAAAGAATCTGCCTGTGTGTCTATTTCCTTCTTTGTTTTACATCCCCTAGTTGCTAACTGAGGTCAGTCAGCAGGCTGAGTGATGAAAAGGACTGTTCTATTCTTGCCCTGTGCTTAAGGGAGTATGCATTAGATCCTATTGCTTTTAGTGTGCTGCTTCTTTGAAGCAGCCTTCAGCAGTCTCAGCAGTCTCAGCTGCCCTGCTTGTTGTGATTGAATTATAGTGTCAGACTGAAATAACTATGAATGATCAAGTAAATAATGTGAACTAATGGGAAGCTAGATCTGGAACTTAAATCTTCAATGGTTAATGTGACACCATCCCGCTGAAAAACCTTCATAGGAATGTTCCTGATGGTTCCAGTGCTGGAACCATCTTATTTGACTCATGAAACTACCATCTCCAGTACTAAGGAGTCACAGAAGACTGATAGCAGCAGAAATGACAGCAAGGATAATTTATTAAGGCAAAGGTAATATATTGACATGATAGCCTTTGATGCTTAGGTATTTTTCTCTTAGATATATTCAACACAAATGATGTCCAGGTGAATTTCAATTTACCATCATTTGCTCTCAGCTCCTTCTATATTCATGGTGCATTAATTGTTCTCATCCCTGCTTATGTACAGTCATTTAAGATTTCCGCTGAATTTCCTAAGTTACATTTACTGTTGCTCTATTTCTTGATAGTACCTTAAGTTCAGAAACATTCCTTTTTCTTATAGTTCAAGCAGAATCCTAGACAACAGTCAGTTTAATCTAGTTGACCACATTTGTTTTCAGGGGCAGGAGGAATCATGAATCCATATGTTTATACTATGATTGTTAACAATGGATTCTTAGAGGCAATAATTTACCAGAAGGCATCTAAACTACTTAGTGTTTGAGAAAAAGTATGCATTATATAGTGCATACTACTTTTAATTAGGTGGTGAGAAGTTAGGATTTGTAAATCTGCATATTAATAAAATTCTTAAATGACTATGAAGCATTGAGTATTGAAAATGCTTTTTCCTAACCCTAATGGATATCACAGCTCCTACATCAGTGGTTCAGGAACATTGTGGAAGATGGGACAGAAAGATTGTGAGTCAGAATATCAGAAAGTTTGCTGTGAAACTGTCTTTCTTAGAAATGCCTCCATCAACAAGATGAGAATATGCAATATCAATGGACATGAAAAGGGGAAATTTTGCAGGGTCCCATCCCTGGATAAAGATCTACAGGAAACTAATGACTGCTAGGAGAAGGAGAATTAACCTTTTCAGGGAACACCTCCTTATAGGTTTTCCAGTGCAGAACAGTCAGCCCTGAAACCAAATACACACAAACTTAAAAAGAGAACTCCATGGGAAAATATATATTAATAATAATCAAAGAAAAATAAGTTATCAACTTGAGAGTAAGTGGGTATGGGAAGATTTGAAGAGAGCATATCTGCGAAGTACTGGAGAGAGGAAAGAGAAATGGGAAAGTCATGTGTAATTCTATTTCAATTCAAATATATAAATGGTATTTTAAAAAGGAAACTGTTTTTCGTAGTGCTTAGAATGAAAGCATTTTGCAGGTGTACAAACACAATAGGAGGAACCATCATCATTGTTGATGAATTGAAACAGGTTTGTATTTGTGCGTGTGTCATTGTTGTTCCTGTTCTCTACATCACCAAATGTATTCCATTTATCATAATTTTGCTCAGAGTCTAGATTTATCTTCCGAAAACTTTCAGGTGCTTCTTTTGTGTGCTGGAAGTGATACCTGTTCCTAAAGACATGGCAGAAAGTACTGCATTTCATCATAAAAAGGGAGATCAGGGTTAAAGTGATACCTTAGCAGTTAGGAGCACTTCTTGTTTATCCACAAAACCTGAATTCAGTTACCACCACCCTTGGCAGGCATTTCACAATCAACTATAACACTAATTCCAGGAGATCTCCTTCCTTCTTTTGGTATCCATGGGCACCTGCACACATGTAAAACACACATACATGCACAAATTAAAGCATATAAATTAATATATGTTAACATATTTAAAAAATTCAGTTTAATGATTTGAAAACAGCTATCACTTGAAATAAGAAATATTTTCTAAATAGCAGCCTTTTTCTCCTTTCTGGAGTGATTCACGCTGCATGAGTATCCTGAAAAGTGAGATAGAAAGAAGAAAACAAGAGTAGATTATAAAGAAAGTCATTTCCCGTTTGGGCACAAGGGTAATCTTTTCACTTGCGAAGTTGTATTCAAACTAAGGAATCTAGATTCGATTCACTGAAAAGAAACCTAGGAAATAAAAATGACTTAAATTTCACTTTGCAACTGATGGAGGGATGTTTCTGCCCGTTCTCAATTGGTATGATAACTTATTCATACGTATGTTCATGCAGCAGATTCTCTGCTTTCAGAGAAGCCAAGCCCATCTAAGCAATGTATTACTGCTCTCACTGTAAGCTGAGCAGCTCACTGCTCTCATTGTAAACTGCAGAGCTCACTGTTCTCACTGTGAGCTAGCTGCAAAGCTCCTTGGCGGCCATCCTGTTGTGGCTTATGCAAAGGTGATCAATCAATAGCACACCCTGGTTCATTGTATGTTGCAAATCTAGGGGGCATGCATTTATCTTTTTACGCATCACACATGAAGCCAATCATTGAGTTTGAATTTGTAAAAAAAAAATATCATTCTACCTGACAGTATTGATCTTTGAGCAAGAGAATAGAACTGAAGATTTCTATGGTTGACACAAAGGATGAAGCAATTACATACACCTGTCAAAGATCAAGTAGTAAACACTGATAAGGTATTTTCCCTTCGACAAATATACCTACCAGCCTCTACACAGAACAGTATCATTTAAGGCTTAGAAATAGAACATCAAGTAGAAATTCGTTCTTGAATTTATTTATTGAGTTTAAAAAGCATAAATCCATAACAAAGTTTATACACACATATGACACATATCACCTGTATTAACTTTATTGTTTTTCAGAATTAAGTGGAGAAAAGGAGGTAAATTGTTGCATTTATGCTTTTGCTATGAATCATGGAGCCAAAGAAATAAAAAGGTGTTGACAATAATCAGGATTTTCTTTTTAATAGTGGTTATGGTTGAGCAACTATGTCTGTTCTCATTTTATGATGCAAAGACATCTCTCTGCTGTTACAAGCATGCAATCTCATTTGAGCTTCTGGGAAGAGTAATTCTGCTTTTAATTAAACTAACGAAGTGATGAATTATGTAATTTTGTGGTCATCACATTTCTTCTGTAAATTGCCAACCATTTTATTCATTCTTAGGATCTTTTTAGAGTATTTTCTTTTTTTCATACTTTGAGTATCCCAGTACAATCTTTTGTGATCTTTGCTATAGCTGATGACATCTACATGGATAACAGATTCTCCAAGAATACCAGAGTTAAAATTACAAAGGCTGATTCAATTAGCCTGTTGGGTCAGAAAATGCACAAGGTGTTTAAGTAGACCAATAAAGCAGATTTATAGAGATGAGAGACCATACAACAATAGAGAAAGACTAGCTTTCCTCAGCTTTGTAGATTCTATTAAGTCTATCCATATTTTTATTGTAGAAATGAGATTTTATTTGAATGTTCAGAGGTTTTTAAAGTCTCATTTTTTTGGGTTTTCCCCCATTGCATGTATGATCTGTATTGAAATAATTGTAACTTGGTATACAAAAGTTTATAGTGTATTTTCAAAAGCCCTTCATACTTATTATCTCTTTTGTTCTTACTTCAATTGTATGACAGAAATACTGTAGGAATGATAATTGAGACCTCAAATGGAAATTGGGCTTGCTTTTTGTCACATAGGTAAAATAAGGCAAAGTCAGATCTAAAATAGATGACTTTTGACTCATATGCCTAACCACTTACTAGTCACTAAGCAATTTTTTATGAGTTGATATATGTAAAAGGTGAGGAAAAGGTCTTGTAAAAATGATGACATGTAGCTTATCTTTCGATAGACATGGTAATCTAGGCAAGCCCAACAAGAAATTACAGAGATTCTGCAGCAAATGTTCCTGTTTGAACCTCTTCATGTAAGTTAAGGTCATTTATTTTAATTGACTTCCATTGTCCCCTATGCCTCTGTTTGTAAGAGAATCAAATCCATGCTTAGCTCTGAGAACATTCCCCAATTGTACCTCTCTGTATCTCCTGCCAGGGGAGGTGTCAATGATAGAGCTCTTGTTGGGAATTTCTATCTCAACATTTCCAGGGCCCAGCATAATGGTCATTAGAGAAACTTCATCCAGTTACTGACAGGAGCAGGTGCAGAGACCCACAGCCAAACATTAGGTATAGGCTTGAAACTCTGCAATAGTAGAGGAAGGATTGGAGGAACCAGAGAGATCAAGGACACCACAAGAAAACCCACAGAATCAACTAACCTGGACCAATAGGGGCTCACAGAGACTGAACTGAAAATCAGGTAGCCGGCATTGGCCTAACCTAGACCCTCTACATATATGTTACAGTTGTATACCTTGATGTTCTTGTGGGAGCAGGGTCTGTCTCTGACTCTTTTGCTTACTATTGTAATGCTTTTTCTCCTACTGGGTTGCCTCATCCAGCCTTGATATGAGGGGAGGTGCCTAGTCTTACTGCAAATTGACATGCCATGTTTGGTTGTTATCTCTGGAACACCTGCCATTTTTTGAATAGAAATGGAGGAGGAATGAGTCTGTGGGAGAGAAGAGGTCAGGAGGGGGTGGGATTGGGAAGAGATGAGGGAGGGGAAACTGTGGTTAGAACATAATATGTGAGAGAAGAGTAAATTTCTAAAAAATCCACATAGTTAAAAAAAAATAGAATCATCCCTGGAGTGAAATTTTGCATGTCAAGTCAACTAGAAACAGTTTTTCCAGATAAACTAAGGAAGATCTGAAGATTATGCTTTTCCATGGTAGTGGTAAAACTTAGCTTTTTTTTTTTTATTTTCTAAGTTTTTTTATTTACATTCCAAATGATTTCCCCTTTCCCGTTTCCTCCCTCCCCGAAAGTCCCATAAGCCCCCTTCTCTCCTTCTGTTCCCCGTTCAACCCCCTCTTGCTTCTCTGTCCTGGCGTTCCCCTACATCCAGTCTTTCCAGGACTAGGCTTTTAATGAAATGTGTATTGCTGCAAGTAGAGGAATTCCTTCAACTGTTAAGCAGCTGTGTATTCTTTAAATCGGCCTAGCTGTGAAGTGATGGATTTGTTTCTATGGCTAAGTGCTGTTTTATTTTTTTGTAAGTGATGCCTACTTCATCTTTTTGAAAAACATTACTTGAGACTGTGAGTATGGTGATGAGGAAGAAGCCTCAAAGAACATTTTTGAGGGCTATTTTATGGTGGATTGCCAGGCCTTAAGCGTATCAGAAATTATATCCTAGCATAAAAAACATCCAGAGTTTGCTCAATATTTCACATGATCTTTGAAGGTTTATGTTTTAATTTAAACAAAAGAAAACTAATTAGAGTCTGGAACATAAGGTACCTTTTATTTATAAACAACAGTGAGGAGTAAGGCCGAGGACAGAACCATTTAAAACACATGGTCCAATGAGAAAGTCTGCATTAGGAAATATTGCTTGATGAAGTAGGGTTGTTAAAATCTCTAGGAAGGCTTTATAGTAAAGAAGTATGTTTTGGCTTGGATTCAATGAGAATTTCAAAACCTCTTGAAGTTTTGAATCCTTTCGTTCATATATAACTTCATTTAACCCCAATACCCTTTGAAGAATACTGGCTTAAACTGTTGCCTACATCAAGTAGAATGAGAGAGAAGACAAGTCATTTGAGGGTAAATAAGAATAAAATATATATATATGTTTATGTAAAGAAGTCATAATGTGTTTTATGTAAAGAAGTCATAATGTGTTTATGTAAAGAAGTCATAATGAAATCTACTACTTTGTCCTGGGGCTCAGAGCTAGTGTGTTGTACATGATAAGAAAATACTCTACACTGAGCTATGTCCCAAAGCTTTTAAAAGAACACATTGTTTTTGAACCATAGCTCCACGTAACAATAAACCGGGAGGCATCTAAAAATTTCAGTGTCTCAGTTTTACCTTTGCTAATCATATCAGAATCTCTGAGAGTACGATTAATGTTTGATCATATACAAAATTTTTCAGGGCTTACTCTATGTTCTGATCAATGGTATGAAGCTAAGCATGTAGTGATGCTTAAGATATGTTTAACTTGTGTTGATGTTACTAATTAATTAGTCTTTATGGGGCTTCCATTTACTTATCAAGAGGAGACTCTAAACCACTGTGGGAAAAAAGCTGCATGAAAAAGCAAGCTGTCAATCTTGTGGTTGGAAGGATAAACTGACTTTATTAATATATACTCCATAATTTTTTCAAGCAAATCATAAGCACAACCAACAGGAACTTCAAAGACCAGAGCACTATTGAAGTTTTCCCTAGCAAACTGATTGCAAATGTCTTTGTCAGTCAACTTGATTGATAACAACTTAGATGCATTGAAGTTCATTCAGACAGCTAGTGTGTTTGAAGCCATGCTGTTAAGTCTCCTGTGAGGTAATTTAAGACGTAACCCCAAGAGACAACCACTCTTTGAAGACAGCAAGCTCTTATAAGTGTACCATTACTTCACATGATTGAAGAAATCACAAGGGAATTTAGTTTTTGTATTTAACAACAATAATAAAGGCATTTGCCTATTTGTTTATTTGGGAAGGTTAATCTTTCCCCACCCCCACCCCCACCCCCACCTCCACCGTCCTTTAGGGTAGTGTATTAGCAGGAAAACTTCCTGTCAGTGCATAGAAGATCAAGGGTTGTTTAGGCATATAACATTGAGAGAACGTGAGGCATATTGATTATTCCTCAGGCTGTATGCAGGACTCCAGAATTTAGCTTAAGTCTTCTTTGAACAGCTAGTTTTATGCTGGCTGTGGCACATTATTTGCATGTCACCATTTTCAATTTTCATGGACAGTAATCAGTGTAACCATGTAGCCATCTTGAAAACATGAGAAGGGTGTTGGTGTCCTTGTGACTTCTACTCACATGATTTCGATGGCTTTAAGTTAATTAATTCTGAATAAATTCTTGTTTTCTTTCTAAGAGTGACTTTGTTGAGCTCTTTCATGGGAACAACTTATCCTCCTTCTATAGCCTGAATATTCATTCTATCTTCTTTCTGACCTAAAATCTATAAAAATTAACATTATCATCATAGTCATCTCCTTGACAATTACTTTCTGTTCCTTTCAGTCAAACCATAGCACCCTGCAGTTTCCATAAATGAGCATTCTCCAAATTTACCACACTCAAAGAGCATCTGGAAGTCTTATTAAATCAGACTGCTCAATCACTATTAGGAGTTTATGAGTTTGGAGTGAGTACAGAGAATTTGGATATTTAAAATGTTTAAAGAAGAAGATGACGTTCTAGATGCCATACTTTGAGAATCTCTATTTTAGTGCAATGGTCTCTTAGTTGCACATTGGAATACCCAGGGTAGCCTTTAGTGTATGTTGCCACAAGTACTATTTTCCAAAGTTTGTGATTTATCTAGTGAGGGGTGGGACCAGGCAGAGTTGTGATTATTTTTTGAAAGTATACTGTATCAGATTGAGAATCTTTGTACATTTTTTCTAGCAATATGATGTGACAATTTTTCCTGTTTAAGCTTATCACTCTCAAATGTTTCACCAATGCATTCAGAATATAGTCTATTCATTTGACTCATTTATTAAGGTCATTTGCTATTTTACTACTGTAGTCTCTCCTTAGGCATACAATATACTTTAGTTGTCTTTTTGTGTGGGGCTGGGAGATGGATTAAGGATCAGAGTGCAGCTATGTACATGCATAGGTGTGGAGGTTATAGAATAACCTCAGATGTCAAATCTCCCATTCCACCTTTTTTGAGACAGGGTATTTTGTTCAGTTATATATTGCAGGCTAGTTTGACTGCAAGTTTCTGGAGGATTCTCCTGTCTTTGAACCTCATCTAGCCTTAGGGACTCTGGGATTAAGGATGTGCTATGTCATTCAGATTTGTGTGGGTCCTAGATATTCAAACTTTGGTCCTCATATATTCACAGCATGTACTTTATTAAATGAGCCTCCTCCCCAGCATGGAATATTGTTCAAAACCTCCAGTTGTTGTCTGAAATTGCAGACTGGTATTCAGCACCAAATCAAATGTTTTATCTGATACTTATGTATTTATTTCATTTATGAATTAGTTGAATAGAATAACAATAATAACAAAATAACACAATTATAATGATATACTGTAATACTAATATAGTCTGTTTAAATATATCTTTTGGAGACATGATTTTACCAGTGTAGCTCAGGTTGATCCCTGTGACTCAACATTATTTGTTCTTTGATTATGTAGTGAACTTTATTGATGGTATTCAAAAGAGTAAGGTTCTCTAGACCCTGCCTGATATTCTAAGGGTCAAGGATTGAAACTGCAAAGGCTTCTCTCTTGCTCTAATTGCTGAGGTAGGTGGTTCAGGACTCCTTACTCCTTGAAGGCCATGAAGTTCACCACCATGTTTCTGTAGCAGTATTCATTGTCATACCAGGAATCAGGTTTACAAAATTGTCATTGAAAGCAATGTTAAGCCCAGCATCAAAGGTGTAAGAGTGGGCATTGCTGCTAAAGTTGCAGGAGACAAGCCGGTTCTCACTGTAGCCTAGTATTCCCTTTAATGGGCCTCTAGATGGGCCTTCATCACCTTTTTGAATTATCATGCTTGGTAGTTTTCTCCAGACAACATGTCAGATTCATGATAGATACATAGGGGGTAAAACACAAAATGTCATGTCAGTGAGCTTCCCATTCAGCTCTGGGATAACCTTGTCCAGAGCCTTGGTAGCACCAGTGGATGTAGAGATGATGTCCTGAGCAGCCCCACGACCATCATGTCACAAATTTCCCGAGGTGCCATCTACAGTCTTCCCTGTGGCAGCAATTGTATGGACTGTGGACATGAGTCTTATGATGCTAATGTTGTCATGGATGACCTTGACTGGGGGGGGGGCGGGAAGGAGGTCGAACAGTTAGTGGTGCAGGAAGCATTGCAAACAGTCTTGAGAGAATTTTGTTATGGTTCACATCCATCACAAACATGGAGACATCAGCAGAAAAAGGTACAGATGATGAGCCTTTTGGCCATACCCTTCATGTGGGCCCTGGCCTTCTCCATAGTGGTAAAGACATCAGTAGACTCCATAGCTTACCTAATGCCAGCATCACTACATTTGATGTTAACAGTATCTCACTTCTAGAAGATGGTGATGGCCTTCCTGTTGATGACAAGCTTCCCTTTCTCAGCCTTGACTGTGCTATTGAACTTGTAGAGTCATCTTGGAACATATAGATCATGTAGTTGAGGTCAATGAAAGGGTCATTAATGGAAGCTCCACTTCCACTTTGTCAGATATAATATTTACATAATGAAGTAAAAAGAATAACATAAGCATTGTAACAAAGGATTAGGATACTACATAAAGCCAATTTGTTTATGAATACTGTGATACTATGAAAGTTGAGGCTATATGTGATTTGTTTGACAAAGGAATGGCAAATGTTCTGGGCAAGATAGAGGTAGACAGGCTCAGCTTGAGGCTTCAGATGGAATGTATTTCTGGAGGTACAATACTGGAATAGTCACCATGAACAATAGATAAGAAATAATTAGGCATAATGTCGCCTGGGTCTCGGGCGGCTTGTGTGTGTGCAGCTCCCAGGTGCGGGGCTGATCTGCAGTGACCAGCGCGCCAGCTCTACTGTGGGACTTCTGCCTGGCAGAGGGACCCCGGACTGGGCGGGAGCCTACCAGCTTTCCTTCCACGACCTCTGTTCCCGCAGACTGCGCTGAAGAGACAGGTAACACAAGCTCCCTATCCCCAATATAACATCACTTGGGACACGGCCTGTTGGGGCTTCCGTCTGTGCCCGAGAACGGGTCAGCGCTGTGGTCATCTGGGTGCCAGATCAGCGGGCCATCGCGTCTACAGGGTGAGTGAGCGGCGCCACAGAGAGTGCCCTCCGACATCTTTGCTCCAGTGACTGGGAGGTTGGGACAGCCAGGTTCTGAGACAGACAGGCATAATATCGCTTGGGTCTCGGGCGGCTTGTGTGTATGCGGCTCCCAAGTGCTGGGCTGATCTGCAGTAACCAGCTCGCCAGCTCTGCTGTGGGACTTCTGCCTGACAGAGGGACACCCCCCCCAGGAGAGATCACACACCCCTGCACAGGGCAGGAGCCTACCAGCCTCCCTTTGGCGACCTCTGCTCCAGGAATCCACTATGCTGAGCCTTTAGATGTGCAAGGCCTCCCCAATATAAGATCACTTGGGGCAAGGCACATTAGGGCTCCAAAGTCACTCAGGAGCAGGCAGGCCCCAGAAATCGGTGCCAGGGGAATCCTGGCAATCCAGGGGGGGGGCAGAAATACCTTTGTAGGCTCACAGGAGGTCCAACCAACAGCCAGTGGCAGCAGGACCAACTAACACCAGAGGTATCCAGATGGCAAAAGGCAAACGTAGGAATGTTACTAACAGAAATCAAAGTAATGTGGGACCATCCGAACCCAACTCTCCAACAGCAGCAAGTCCTGGATACCCCACCACACCCGAAAGACAAGATCTGGATTTAAAATCACTTCTCATGATCCTATTAGAGGATCACAAGAAGGACACAAATAAATGAGACCATGAATCAACGGTTAGAAGCCCTTACAAAGGAAACACAAAAATCGCTTAGAGACATGCTGGAGAACATGGATCAAAAGATGGAGGCGCACAAGGAGACAACACAAAAATCGCTTAACGAGATGAATCAACGGGTAGATGCACTCACAAAGGAATCACAAAATTTGCATATAGAAATGCAGAAGAATATGGGTCAACAGATGGATGCCCATAAGGAAGCAACACAAAAATTGCTTAAAGAAATGAATCAACGGTTAGATGCCCTTACAAAGGAAACACGAGAACTGCTTAAAGAAATGCAGGAGACGATGGATCAACAGATGGATTCCCATGAGGAGGAAACACAAAAATCGCTCAGAGAAATGCAGGAGAACGTGGGTCATCAGGAAGAAATCCTGAAAGGGGTAATGCAAAAATACCTTAAAGAAATACAGGAAAATACAAACAAACAAGTGAAGGATCTCAGCAAATCCATCCAGGAACTAAAAAAGGAAGTAGAAACAACTAAGAAATCACAAAGGGAGACAACTTTGGAGATAGAAAACCTTGGGAAGAAATCAGGAGTCATAGATGCAAACATCAACAATAGAATACAAGAGATGGAAGAAAGAATCTCAGGTGCTGAAGATTCCATAGAAAGCATGAAATCATGACTCAACAGTCAAAGAAAATGCAAAATGCAAAAAACGTGTAACCCAAAACATCCAGGAAATCCAGGACACAATGAGAAGACCAAACCTAAGGATTATAGGTATAGATGAGAGTGAAGATTTACAACTTAAAGGGCCAGTAAACATCTTCAACAAAATTATGGAGGAAAACTTCCCTAACTTAAAGAGAGAGATGCCGATGAACGTACAAGAAGCCTACAGAACTCCAAACAGACTGGACCAGAACAGAAATACCTCCCGTCACATAATAATCAAAACACCGAATGTTCTAAACAAAGAAAAAATACTAAAAGCAGTAAGAGAAAAGGGCCAAGTAACATACAAAGGAAGACCTATCCGAATCACATCAGACTTCTCACCAGAGACTATGAAAGCCAGAAGATCCTGGGCAGATCTCATGCAGACACTAAGACAGCACAAATGCCAGCCTAGACTACTATACCCAGCAAAACTCTCAATCACCTTAGATGGAGAGACCAAGATATTCCATGATAAAACCAAATTTTCACAATATCTTTCCACAAATCCAGCCCTGCAACGGATAATAGGTGGAAACCTCCAATACAGGGAGAGAAACAACACCCTGGAAAAAATGAGATAACCTTCTTGAATCAAACCCAAAAGTAGATAACCACTCAAACATAAAGATAGCGTCAAGAATGGCAGATGGCAATAATCACTATGCCTTAATCTCTCTTAATATCAATGATCTCAATTTCCCAATTAAAAGACATAGACTAGCAGACTGGATACGTAAACAGGACCCAGCATTTTGCTGCATGCAGGAAACGCACCTCAGTGTCAAAGACAAACACTACCTCAGAGTAAAAGGCTGGAAAACAATTTTACAAGCAAATGGCCCCAAGAAACGAGGTGGAGTAGCCATCCTAATATCGGATAAAATTGATTTTCAACCTAAAGTCATCAAAAAAGACACAGAAGGACACTACATACTGATCAAGGGAAAAATCCACCATCAAGAATTCTCAATTCTGAATATCTATGCTCCAAATGCAAGGGCACCCTCATTCGTAAAAGAAACTTTACTAAAACTCAAAGCACACATCGCACCACACACAATAATAGTGGGTGACTTCAACACCCCGCTCTCTGAAATGGATCGTTCAGGAAAGCAGAAACTAAACAGGGACACAGTGAATCTAATTGAAGCCTTGGACCAAATGGAACTAACTGATATATATAGAACATTTCATCCTAGAGCTAAAGAATACACCTTCTTCTCAGCTCCTCATGGTACCTTCTCCAAAATTGACCATATAATTGGTCACAAATCAGACCTCAACAGATACAAGAAGATAGAAATAATCCCATGCCTCCTATCAGATCACTATGGAATAAGGGTGGTCTTCAATGGCAACAAAAACAAAAGAAAACCCACGTACACATGGAGGCTGAACAATGCTCTACTCAATGATAACTTGGTCAAGGTGGAAATAAAGAAAGAAATCAAAGACTTTTTGAAAGTTAATGAAAATGAAGGCACAACATACCCTAATTTATGGGACACAATGAAAGCAGTGCTAAGAGGAAACTTCATAGCCCTGAGTGCCGCCAAAAAGAAACGGGAGACAGCATACACTAACAGCTTAATGGCACACCTGAAAGCCCTGGAACAAAAAGAAGCAAATACACCAAAGAGGAGTAGAAGGCAGGAAATCATCAAACTCAGGGCTGAAATCAATCAAGTAGAAACAAATAAAACCATACAAAGAATCAACAAAACGAGGAGTTGGTTCTTTGAGAAAATTAACAAGATAGATAAGCCCTTAGCCAGACTAACCAGAGAGCACAGAGATAGTATCCAAATGAATAAAATCAGAAACGAAAAGGGAGAGATAACAACAGAAACTGAGGAAATTCAAAAAATCATCAGATCCTACTACAAAAACCTGTATTCAACACAACTAGAAAATCTGGAGGAAATGGACAATTTCCTTGACAGATACCAAGTACCAAAATTAAATCAGGATCAAATAGACCATCTAAACCGTCCTATAACCCCTGAAGAAATAGAAGTTGTCATTGGAAGTCTTCCAACCAAAAAAAGCACAGGTCCAGATGGTTTTAGTGCAGAATTCTATCAGACCTTCAAAGAAGACCTAACACCAATACTCTTCAAACTGTTCCACAAAATAGAAACAGAAGGAACACTACCCAACTCATTCTATGAAGCCACAATTACACTAATACCAAAAGCACACAAAGATCCGACAAAGAAAGAGAATCTCAGGCCAATCTCTCTTATGAATATCGATGCAAAAATACTCAATAAAATTTTTGCCAACCGAATCCAAGAACACATCAAAATGATCATTCACCACGATCAAGTAGGCTTCATCCCAGGGATGCAGGGATGGTTCAGTATAAGGAAATCCATCAATGTAATCCACTACATAAACAATCTCAAAGAAAAATACCACATGGTCATCTCATCAGATGCTGAGAAAGCATTTGACAAAATTCAGCATCCTTTCATGCTAAAGGTCTTAGAAAGATCAGGAATTCAAGGCCCATATCTAAAGATAGTAAAAGCAATTTACAGCAAACCGGTAGCCAGCATCAATCTAAATGGAGAGAAACTTGAAGCAATCCCACTAAAATCAGGGACTAGACAAGGCTGCCCTCTCTCTCCATATCTTTACAATATAGTACTTGAAGTTCTAGCTAGAGCAATTAGACAACAAAAAGAGGTCAAAGGGATACAAGTTGGAAAGGAAGAAGTCAAACTATCACTATTTGCAGACGATATGATAGTATACATAAGCGACCCAAAGAACTCCACCAGAGAACTCCTACAGCTGATAAACGACTTCAGCAAAGTGGCCGGATATAAAATCAACTCAAGCAAGTCAGAAGCCTTCCTATACTCAAAGGATAAGCAGGCTGAGAAAGAAGTAAGAGAAATAATACCCTTCACGATAGCCACAAACCATATTAAGTATGTTGGCGTGACTCTAACCAAACAAGTGAAAGATCTGTATGACAAGAACTTCAAGTCTCTGAAGAAAGAAATTGAAGAAGACCTCAGAAGATGGAAAAATCTGCCATGCTCATGGATTGGCAGGATTAATATAGTAAAAATGAGCATCTTACCAAAAGTAATACACAGATTCAATGCAATCCCCATCAAAATCCCAACTCAATTCTTCATAGAGTTAGAAAGAGCAATTCAAAAATTCATCTGGAATAACAGAAAACCCAGAATAGCTAAAACTATTCTCAAGAGTAAAAGAACCTCTGGGGGAATCAGTATCCCGGACCTCAAGCCGTACTACAGAGCAATAGTGTTAAAAACTGCATGGTATCGGTACAGTAACAGACATGTAGATCAATGGAACAGAATTGAAGACCCAGAAATGAATCCACACTCCTATGGTCACTTGATCTTTGACAAAGGAGCTAAAACCATCCAGTGGAAAAAAGATAGCCTTTTCAACAAATGGTGCTGGCTCAGCTGGAGGTCAACATGCAGAAGAATGCAAATTGACCCATCCTTATCTCCTTGCACTAAGCTCAATTCTAAGTGGATCAAAGATCTCCACATAAAACCAGACACACTGAAACTAATAGAAGGGAAACTAGGGAAGAACCTTGAACATATGGGCACAGGGGAGAATTTCCTGAACAGAACTCCAATAGCTTATGCTCTAAGATCAAGAATAGACAAATGGGACCTCATTAAATTACAAAGTTTTTGCAAGGCAAAAGACACTGTCAAAAAGACAAAGCGGCAACCAACTAACTGGGAAAGGATCTTTACCAACCTTACATCCGACAGAGGGCTAATATCCAAGATATACAAAGAACTCAAGAAGTTAAACTCCAGAGAGGCAAGTAACCCTATTAAAAAATGGGGTACAGAGCTACACAAAGAATTCTCACCTGAAGAATATCTAATGGCTGAGAAGCACCTAAAGAGATGTTCATCATCCTTAGTCATTAGGGAAATGCAAATCAAAACAACCCTGAGATTCCATCTCACACCAGTCAGGATGGCTAAGATCAAAAACACAGGAGACAGCAGTTGTTGGTGAGGATGTGGAGAAAGAGGAACACTCCTCCACTGCTGGTGGAATTGCAGGCTGGTACAACCACTCTGGAAAGCAGTCTGGCGGTTCCTCAGAAAACTGGGCATGACACTCCCGGAGGATCCGGCTATACCACTCCTGGGCATATACCCTGAGACTTTACCTGCATGCAATAAGGACACATGCTCCACTATGTTCATAGCAGTCTTATTTATAATAGCCAGAAGCTGGAAAGAACCCAGATGTCCCTCAACGGAGGAATGGATTCAGAAGATGTGGTATATCTACACAATGGAATACTACTCTGCAATTAAAAACAATGAATTCACGAAATTCCTAGGCAAATGGTCAGAACTTTAAAATATCATCCTTAGTGAGGTAACCCAATCACAAAAGAACACACATGGTATGCAGTCACTGATAAGGGGATATTGACCCAGAATCTCGGAATACCCTAGACACAATCCGCATATCAATAGATTTCTAAAAAGATGGAAGGAGAGACCCCTGGTCCTGGAAAGACTGGATGTAGGGGAACGCCAGGACAGAGTTACGAGAGGGGGTTGAATGGAGAAAAGAGGGAGGGAAGGGGGCTTATTGGACTTTCGGGGAGGGAGGAAACGGGAAAGGGGAAGTGATTTGGAATGTAAATTAAAAAAATAAAAAAAAAGTATCTATACAGACAAGAAAAATAATAAAGTTACATTTAACCCCTATGCGATCCACATTTAACATTTTAAGTTTTTCCACTAATTTCGTAAAGAAAGTAGTTCCAATATCTCTGTTTTACCAACAAAGGAAAGATGGGACCAGTAAGTACCCTCAGCTCTTCAATACCGGAATTCAAACCCAAATCCATTTTACATCGAAGTCCACAGTGCTAATCACTACCTTAGTGACTAAAACATTTAAACTTTAGCCTATTTCCTCATAATGTCTTCTGATCCCCATCCCTTCAGTTGTCAGTTCCTTGCTTACTTGCTCACATGCTCAGCATCCCAGACAATTCAAAACGTATTACAAGGCAATCTGTTTCCTTTTCTATATTTTCTGGTAATAAATGAAAGAATCTCTATCTGCAATGTTATATACGGACTAGGATGAAGGGTAAATATTTCTTAGGTGGTAATTATCTTTCCCCCTCACCTTTCTTCTCTTACATTTCCTCTTTGCTGTTTAATGGCTTGAAATTTTAATAGTTCAATTTCCAGTGTTGATTTATTAAAGCAACAGTGACAGGATCATATTAACTGAATATTTTTAACTTATCATTCAACATAGCAGATAATGTAACTTTTAGAAGAAAAGAGAGAGTCGACCAGTTGGAAAGAATTATGTAGAAAAGAATAACCCTGTGTATTTCTTGCTTTGCTTTGGAGAAAAAATTAGAGTCATAGTTTTGAGTCTGAAGCTCTGAGTAAAAGATAGCTAGATGCAAATCATTCCTGACTTTTTTTTTGACTCAGCATCTTATCTAGGGTTGCCATCAACTGTAATAAACCTGGATGAAAAGACCAATTGGTAGGTCAGAGATCAGTATGCTTTTTGCATAAAATATATAATAGTGATTGCATAGGTTTTTGTGGATCAAACATTCTCTGCTTTGCCACAGCAACAGCAATGGAGACATATTGTCTATATAAAGAAATAAGCAAGAATATGTTCAAATATGACTTTATTTATGGGCACTCAATTTGAATTTTATGTAATTTTTTCATGCCAAAAATAACACTCCTCACTTGCTTTTGTTTCAACCATTTAAATGTATGAAAACCAATCTCATTTCATAGATTATACAAAAATAGACATTACACTAGAATTAACTTTCAGACGGGTAAAAATCCCTTATCTATGTGTGAAACAAACAGATTCTAGGAGTAGGTAATATGTATTTTAATAGACTTTAATTTCAGAGTAGTTTTATGTTTACCAAAACACTGAAGAGAAGGAACTGCAATTTCCCCTCACCTTTCAACCCCATAAATATATAATGCTACTGCTTTTAATTGGTAATACAAATTTTGACTTTGGTCCTTTGATTTATAGACTCAGAATGGAAATTGGTAAGACATGGTAACTATGCTACATTTAGGGTAAGATATAGATTTGTGGAAGCACAACCCCCACCTTGATTTATAGAATTACCACTAGATATTCACTTCAATATTTGCTGGGAGAGGATATTTTTAAAATTGCAATTGGCATGACATATCTGTTAACAGGTATCTTTTTGATCCCAGAGAGCCACCATCATCACAAGTTGTTCAATAATTTTTTTCTACATAATGTACAATTGGAAATTGATAGAAAATTATCACAATCATTTCCTACTTCAGCATTAACTATTCATCTTAGCATTTTTTTATCTATCTCTCTGAAATAAAAGCATACTCTTCCAGGATAGATCATCAACCAATCTAACTACGTTCTATCACCATGGAGACATTAACATTAGGAAATCATCCATTACACACACACACACACACACACACACACACGCACACATGCACACATGCACACACTCACACACACACACACACACACACTCATCCTGTTTCAAATTGATAAGATGACAGAGACATTTTTGGAACTATAAATAGTTGAAAACAAAGGAATTCAATATCTAAAACTATATAGGTCACTTTGAATCAAATCTCTCTAAAGGTAGAGAATATATATACTCTATCTTTTACAGTAATTAAAAAAAACTAGCACAAGAATAGACAAGGTATCCTTCTTCTTAGTCCCAAAGATAGAAAGATACAAACTGCTTTGAAAAATACTTGGTTTGTGAAGAGAGGTCTAGGGTACCCTGATGACACAGGACTGCTTATGGAAGTGTTTCTTTGGATTTAGCCATCCAAGAACTCAGAGGCTACTGTAGGTATCTTTTAAAATGGCCCAGATACTGCCAAAGCAGATGGCAAACTATGGAGTCATCCACATGATGCTGGTGTTTCAGGCCATCAATTTAAACTGTTTTGCCAGAATCATGAAGGCTTCCACCTTAGAGAGCAAATAATAAGTTAGTAGGTCAAATTCCCTTTCAGTAGAACCTGAGAAGGTAAAGGGTGGAGCTGTGAGAGTAAAGCCAAAATATGATGCAGATTTCAGGAATTTGGAGATGACAGAATCATACAAAATAGAAAATCTGGCAAGGAAAACTGCTAGTTATGAGTGGAGTGAGAGCGATAACATGTCAAATTCAATCAGCTATAGGTATGGGCTTATTAAGAGCACTGGGGCTCACTATATACTAAATATTGCCTACATGGAGCCATAGGATTTAACAATTTTTTTCCTGCAGGGATTCAGTATTACTTGGTTCATCTCATCTTTCTATGCCCCCATCTCTCTCTCCTTTTGAATGAGTATATTTAATCAATACCATTACATTAGAGATATAGAATTTGCTTCTTAATTTTCACATCTGCTCACAGGTAAAATTTGCTTTGAATGTCAAAAGATGTGTTGGACTTTATCTCTTGATAAAGAACTCTTAAAACTAAATGAATAACCCAGGAATACATTGACTAAGTGTGTTCTACATAATAGGAACTGCATGACCCTTTGTCAGTGAGGAGCAAATTATTAGGGCTCGAATATGAGAGTCTTGTTTTGTAGGCTTTGTCTCTACCTTTTAGTGCCACGTTGGGATGTGGCACAAACTTTACAAAAAGGAACCTAGCTAAAGAAAGTAGGTCACTGTGGGGATGGGCAGTGTCCTTTGTATGAATTGTGGGGTATAACTTGCTCTGAACCCTTCCACCCTCTCTCTCTCTCTCTCTCTCTCTCTCTCTCTCCCCTTCCTGGCTTCCATAGGGTAATGAGAATGCATAACCTCTGCTGTTATATTCAGTCTTACATCACACACAAAGCAAGAAATACAGCAGATCTTGGACCAAGACCTCTAAGACTGTAAGAAAAAAAATAAATCTTTCTTTTCAATAATTTTCTCAGATATTTACTTCAGCAACAGTAAAACTAGTTAACTTAAAAAGCATTACATAATTGTCCTCTCTTCCTTCCTGCCTTTTCATTCTCAATACTATCTCCCCAACTCATGTGCTTCATTTTAGTTAATCTGCCTCAAAGCAAAGATCTATTGTGTTCCATTGTTTCCTAGCTAAGTGAATCTAGTAACATGGCTATGTTCCCTACCCTCTAACCTCAGGAGGTCTTTCACAGGAACCTCATCTAATAGTTTCATGATATTTACTGATAGTCCAAGCTAAACTACACAAGGACTGTTTGGGGATTGTACTGGCTGGTTTTGTGTCAACTTACCACAGGATGGAGTTATCACAGAGAAAGGAGTTTCAGTTGGGGAAATGCCTCCATGAGATCCAACTGTGGGACATTTTCTCAATTAGTGATCAAGGGGGAAGGGCCCCTTGTGGGTGGTGCCATCCCTGGGCTGGTAGTCTTGGGTTTTATAAGAAAGCAGGCTGAGCAAGCCAGGGGAAGCAAGCCAGTAAGGAACATCCCTCCATGGCCTCTGCATCAGCTCCTGCTTCCTGACCTGCTTGAGTTCCAGTCCTGACTTCCTTTGGTGATGAACAGCAATGCAGAAGTGTAATCTGAATAAACCCTTTCCTCCCCAACTTGCTTCTTGGTCATGATGTTTGTGCAGGAATAGAAACCCTGACTAAGAAAAATTGGTACCAGCATAGTGGGGTATTCCTGTGACAACCTGACCATGTTTTGGGGAGGACTGTGGAAGGATTTTGGAACTTTGTGCTAGATGATCCATTCGGTGTTAAGAGCTCTGTAGAATGTTCTGTAGGAGCTTGGAAGATAATGTTAAGAACAGTGCAGACAATGGAGGCCTGGCTTGTGAAATTTCAGAGGGAAGATTAAAGACTCTTATCAGGGCCATGTTTTGATTGTGAAGATTCTGTGGTTTTGGTTAGCTGGGGCTGAAGAATCAGCTGTGATTAACAAGATGCCAGAACCCCTAAAGCAAACCTTTCTGTTACTGGGACTATTGATACTGGTTACCTGGAGCTAAGAAATTAGCAGTGATTAAGAAGAGACCAGCATCACTGAGGTGAAATCTTCTGGGAAGTGTTTTCTGAGAGCACAGAGGCTGTGTTCCAGAGATAGCCACGGTTGTACTTTGTGATGTGACTGGACTTGGTACTGTGTAAGAGTCACCCAGGTGGTACTGGCTTTGAAGGCATGAAGGGGTCATGAAGAGCAGCTGAGGCTTGGCACTGTGAGAGGCCACAGAAGGCCATTGGTGAAGGTGCAACCTCAGTTGCAATTGATGGACCAGGACTGAAGGACTCCTGCATAGGAGCTGAGGATTGGCACCATGAAAGAGCCTATGAGAGGCTATTGGTGAGGCCTAGTTACAGTGGAAGACAGCCGTGTTTTGAAGTTGCCAGTGCCATGCAATGACCACCAAGAACAGCAGCAGCAGTGGAGTACAGGCAGCTGGAGCCTAGAAAACAAGCTGTGTGCTACAAAGGGCAGAGCTGGAGAAGTGACCCAAGCCCTTGGAGGAGCCTGGAAGATCGTGAGTTGGATCCCAGACACTGAACCATTGGAGTTTGAGTTTTGCTTTTGATTGTGACTGTGCCCTGATATTTTTCCCTTTTGAGGGAAGAAAGTATTTTAGTGGAGCCCACAGTTAAGAGACTTTGAATTTTTAAAAGACTGAATTTTAAAAGATACTAGACCTTTTAAAGGGATTGAACTTTTAATATGTAAAGACTGTGGGACTTTTAAAGTTATTTAGATCTTGGGGATGAATATGAAAGTATGGGTTGAGGCTTAATAGTGATGTGTTTGTGTGTCAAGTTGACAAGGGGTCAATTGTATTGGCTGATTTTGTGTCAACTTGACACAGGATGGAGTTATCACAGAGAAAGGAGTTTCAGTTGGGGAAATGCCTCCATGAGATCCAACTGTGGGACATTTTCTCAATTAGTGATCAAGGGGGAAGGGCCCCTTGTGGGTGGTACCATCCCTGGGCTGATAGTCTTGTGTTCTATAAGAGAGCAGGCTGAGCAAGCCAGGGGAAGCAAGCCAGTAAAGAACATCCCTCCATGGCCTCTGCATCAGCTCCTGCTTCCTGACCTGCTTGAGTTCCAGTCCTGACTTCCTTTTGTGATGAACAGCAATGCAGAAGTGTAAGCTGAATAAACCCTTTCCTCCCCAACTTGCTTCTTGGTCATGATGTTTGTACAGGAATAGAAACCCTGACTAAGACAGGGATAAAGCCAAGATGGGAAAACAAAGAAAAATTTTTCACAGTACCTTCATATTTATGTTCTTTGTCATCCTCACATTGAGATGCTTAAAAATCAACTTGCATTTTGGAGTAGGTGAATGAATATGTAAAGAAAGAAGATTAGACTCACTGCCTCTGGTTGAGGCTAGAACCAATGACCAAACAAGAGTACCTGTAATGCAATTTTTCCACCCAAATAGAAGGCTATAACATTTCATTCAATGACTAATCAACAGGCTCCAGCCTCTCATAGAAGTGGATATTTTCATTCAGGCCCTCAAAATGCTAATTGGAATTATTTGCAGCTAAGAGAAATTTAAAAACTCCTTTCATAATATAGACAAAGCCCGGAAAGGTGTTATTTCTCTCTCTCTATTATTATTTTTATTGTGAGCTCTTGTTCCACAGATCAAGAGCTGCCAGACCTTCTACAGCTGGCTACTCTAATTTCTGAAAATTTTTTCAAGTGATAATCCAAATATAAGCCTCATGCTTGACTTCTAAGTAGCATAAGAACCCCTTTATTGACTGCCATACAGCTAGAAGTCTGATTTTCTGCTGTGTATAGTTCCTCGTGACTTGCTTCTGTATCAGAATGGCCTTGGAAGGAGCTCTTTGTCATTTCTAAAGGAGAAAACTATTTTCATTTTACATACTGATTTCACAGAAACCCTAAAAATTAACAGGGAAATTTGGGCTCCTATCAGAGTCCAGCCTATCAGTCTGCAAGCTGTCACACAAGTCATGTCAGAAATTTGTCTTACAATAGGAAAAACAGATATTAACCACTACTATAATAAGTGATATTTATTCAAAGTAGTACACTAAAGTGGAAAACTTAAGGATCCTCTAGAAAGTCAGTTGTGTTAGATGATGTTTTGCTGGGGCAAACATGTGAAGGATTGTTTTCCTGAAGAGGATGCAGGTAAAAGACTAAGGCAGACTTGTGAAGAAACATTTAGCTGAAGCAGACACAGGAGAAAGAATGTTCTGGTAAAGCAAGCAACATCGAAGTCCACAGTGCTAATCACTACCTTAGTGACTAAAACATTTAAACTTTAGCCTATTTCCTCATAATGTCCTCTGATCCCCATCCCTTCAGTTGCCAGAAACAAACCAAAGATGAACATGTCATTGAAAAATTTGGACCTAGAAGACTAGGAGAGAGTCCTTATTTGATTATCATGCTTTCTTATTCAGCTTTCCCATAGTTTCTATTTATAGCTGGGGCTAATGCAACACAAAGCAAAATACCTATTTTTCAAGCATCTTGAAGAGTAGAGATATAGTTAACTGCATAGAGCTTAAAGGCTTTCTTTTCCTTCTTTTTTTTTTTTGCTAAGATGTGAGCTGTATAGAAATTAAATGAAAATAGCACCAGAGATGCAAGTAAATTGAATGTTTTCTAGAGAAACTGATTTTAATGAAGCAATTAGTTAAGCAAGAATTATATATGCTATGCATCTGTGAACTTAAAAGCACAATTTTTTGTGATCATATTGTGGCTCTACAGATATGTATGTACAAAATAGTTACAGATATCAGGATGAGACTATCATTGTGTTGGAATGCCATACCATTTCTTCTCATATGCTTTGCCTTGTATCACTTAACTGATATTATCTGTAGGCAGAAAATTTAGATTAACATGCTCTGTTCTGTTATATTCTATCCATCTTCAAATGGTAATTGAAAAATATGCATCACTATTGAATACATGCTGTTAAAATATACAAAGCTTAAAAAATAAATATAGCATGTGTTATTATTTTTTCCATTGTTACACATGATTAGGTTTCTTCTCATTTGTTTCTTTTGGTGTGTAAAATGCTTGAATTGTTTGTAAAAATCACATATAACAACAAGAAGAAATACTAGTTCTTAGTAACTAACCATTCACGTACAACAATCTGCAATTCAGGTTACACTGTACAATGTTCAAATATCTCAGAATATATTTACAAAAAATTCACTAAAAAAGCCAACTGAAGTGTAAGAGCTCATGGGTTTACCTATAATATATATTTGAACACCCTCATCTGCTCACCATTGGGAATCAGAAAGGTAACAAGGGTCCACATACAAATTTCAACACACTACATATGTAATTTTAAAAATAGCATATGAGTACATTAACAAAAGAGAAATGTACTAAAACTTATCCTTCTCCTTTAGTCATGTGAACCACTACTATCTATCATATAAATATGGGTTTTTTTCTCTTACTACCTGGGAATAAAACTATGATAGCAGTTTTAACTTGGATGTACACTCAGTGCTGAAAGTCTACAGCCTTGGGCATCAGTTTATGCTTCAGCAGATGGTTCCATACCATGCACATCTAGGCAGCATTAAATAGACCCAGTAGGTATTAAAAGAGAGAGAGCATATGAATTTGAGAAGAGAGAAGTGGGAAATCTATTTCTCCCATTCCTTAGTTGCTTGTAGTTCCTTTTCTAGGG